>QZGG01000710.1:0-109522 GCA_006409495.1 Sedum album
TAGAAAAGATATATTGAACAAAGATTTGAAAAGATATGATATTTCCTAAATCGAATCTTGCATGGATTGTAGGGTTTGATTGAGAGGAGTGGCTTAGTATAAAAGCCAGGTGCAGCAGCTTGTGGCCGTGTGACTTTGTGAGATAGCTAGAGGAGGCGATCGAGACCAAAGCACAAGGAGACGA
The DNA here is from genome assembly GCA_006409495.1 of Sedum album. Classification (NCBI taxonomy): domain Eukaryota; kingdom Viridiplantae; phylum Streptophyta; class Magnoliopsida; order Saxifragales; family Crassulaceae; genus Sedum; species Sedum album. The sequence continues at coordinate 185 of QZGG01000710.1, forward strand.
GCAAGGGCAGCAAGGGAGCCAGCGTGACCGTGTTTATCACATTGGTTGAGTGCTCTTCGTGTTACGCTAGAGACTGCGTCAGTTCATCTAGTGTGAGACGATTTGCTGCAGAACTTTGGAGTTTGATTGGTGTCTGAGAATCAAGGGGTGCAGCTTAGAACAGTAGTAAACGAGGAGTTGTACTAGCTGATTCGAGTGTATTCGGTTCGAGGATATCAATAAAGTTCGAAGTTGAGAATCCTTCCAGTTGCTGCTGGAAGGGGTGGTTTTTCCCAGTTGGGTTTCCACCTAAAATCGTGAGTATTGTTTTTACTTGTGTTTATTACAGTACTCTTGTTTATTCCGCTGCGACTAGTCGTATCGAGGGACAAGTCGACCCTCACGACTAGAAGTACAAGCTAACCTCGATCCAACAATAGGTTTGGTGCCTCGGGTGGGTCTGGCCCGACCCGAGGTGACTGCAGCCTCAACTTTGAGCGCATATTTGACCCTTTAAACCTCAGAATCTGACTTTGAAATACACTCAAGAAATGTAGATAATTAAATCAGCTTTCCAATGGTATACAATTCGTTTTATTCGGACTTCACATGCTTTCTCTATAAGCTGTAGAATCTACGGAGGTCAAGCTGTCCAGATCGCTCTTTTGTTGAATCCTTCACTTATTTGAACCATTTTTCCTCCATAATGCCTCAAATCATTTATCTTGATAAATCAACTCTTCATTACAAATAAATAGATCAAATAACAATAATAATTCGAGCAATAAAAAAATTCATCAGATATGGAGCAAATAATCGATCGAAATATCAACCGATCAAAATACAAGGTGTCATTGGATGAAGTATGCACTGCGCTGTATAGCTACGAGCTGAGGAGGAAGGAAAAGAAGGATAGCAAAGGTGGAGCCTCAGAAGCATTAGCTGTCAGAGGGAGATCACAAAAGCCGCAGAAGGGAAGAGAGGAAAGTCTCGTCCCAAAGGAAAGCTTGCTAAAGATGAATGTTCCTTTTGCCATGAGAAGGGGCATTGGAAGAAAGATTGTCCAAAGTTACAGAAGAAGGAGAAAGGCAAGTCAACCGACGTCTATGTAGCAGAAGGATGTGATGAAGATTTCGCATTGGCGGGTTTGTCAAAAAGTTCTCAAACAGAAGGCTGGATCTTGGATTCAGCATGCACCTTCCATATGACTCCCAACAGGGAGTGGTTCTTTAACTTTGAGGAGCTAGATGGTGGAGTTGTCTTCATGGGGAATAGCAGTCCATGCAAGGTTAGAGGAATTGGTGATGTGCGACCGAGGAATGAGGATGGATCAACCAGAGTGATGACAGACGTTCGGTATGTTCCAGACATGAAGAAGAATCTCACTTCATTGGGAGTCTTGGAGTCCAAAGGCTACATGATTGTTATGCAAGATGGGAATCAGAAGATCATTTCTGGAGCACTTGTGGCGATGAAGGGTGTTAGAAATAATAACTTGTATTACTATCTTGGTAGTACAGTTATTGGAAGTGCATCAGTGATGCTCTCAGATGAAGAGAAGGATGCTGAAGTTACTAAGCTTTGGCACATGCGTCTAGCTCATGCTGGTGAGAAGGCACTGAAAATCTTGGTGAAGCAAGGTTTGTTGGAGGGTGCAAAGTCTGGCAAGTTGGCTTTTTGTGAGCATTGCGTGCTTGGAAAGCAGAAGAGAGTGAGCTTTGGAACTGCTGTGCATAACACCAAAGACATCTTAGACTATGTGCACAGAATGTTTGGAGACCGACGAAAACATCATCGATGAGCGGTGGTTATTACTGTGTCACCTTTGTGGATGATTTCTCAAGGAGAGTGAGGGTGTACATCATGAAGCAGAAGAGTGAAGTTCTGGAGAAGTTTCTCAATAGGAAGAAGATGGTGGAGACTCAAATTGGTAGAAAGGTGAAGCGTTAGAGGTCTGACAATGGTACGGAGTAACCAACGATCAGTTTGAGAAATTTTATGAAGAAGAAGGCATTGTGCGGAACTTTACTATCACGAATGCGCCACAACAAAACGGATGAATCGAATGTTGTTGGAGAAAATTTGATGCATGCATCGAACGCTGGATTGCGCAAGCACTTTTGGGCGGAGGCTGTGAGCTACGCTTGTCATATTATAAATCGACTACCAGCATCTGCACTTGGAGGTAAAACTCCAATTGAAGTATGGATTGGAAAACCTACTACAGATTATGATTCTTTACATGTATTTGGTTCTGCTGCGTACTATCATGTTAAAGAATCGAAGTTGGATCCAAGAGCCAAGAAAGCTTTGTTCATGGGAATCCCATCAAGCTCTAAGGGATATCATCTTTGGTGCCTTTAGACGAAGAAGATTGTCTTCAGTAGAGATGTTACCTTCGATGAAGCTGCTATGATAAAGAAGGACGTTAGGAAGACAGAGGGAACTTCAAAGCAGGTGGAGTTTGAAGTTGGAGTCAATGACTTAGTTGGAGATGATTCTTCAGAGACTGAAGGAGAGTCAGTAGTGGAAGAAGGATCAACTCAAGAATCCACACCGGAACAAGAGTCTATCGCAACTAGTAAGCCAAGATGGCTTAATGTGCAGATACCTTCTAGATATAGAGACATGGTAGATCTTCCCAGTCAGTTTAAGAATACAGTTGCTTACGCACTTTTCGTGGCGTTTGACATTCCATCCACTTATAGAGAAGCAGTTGAAAGCCCTCAAGCAATAAACTGGAAGGAAGCTATGGATGAAGAGATGAAGTCCCTTCATAAGAACGAGACATGGGAGTTGACTCAGTTACTGAAGAATAAGAAGGCTATTAGATGCAAATGGGTATTTGCAAAGAAAGAAGGATTTCCTAATAAAGATTATTTGCGCTACAAAGCAAGGTTGGTGGCTAAGGTTTATGCCCAGAAAGAGGGAGTTGACTACAACGAGATCTTTTCTCTAGTTGTAAAGCATTCCTCAATAAGAGTCATGTTGGCCTTGGTAGCTCAGCTGGACTTGGAGTTGTTCCAGCTTGATGTGAAGACCGCATTTTTGCATGGTAATTTAGAAGAGGAGATCTATTTGACACTGCCAGAAGGATTCAAAGTTGGTGGTAAAGAAAAGATGGTTTGGAAGCTGAAGAAGTCGTCATATGGATTGAAGCAATCACCTCGTCAATGGTACAAGCGATTTGATCAGTTCATGTTGAAGCAGAAGTACACCAGAAGTGAACATGATAGTTGTGTTTACTTTCATAAAGCTGCAAAATGGAGCGTTTATCTATCTCCTGCTGTATGTTGATGACATGCTGATTGCGTCAAAGAGTCTTGTTGAAATCAAGAAGTTAAGTCGCAGTTGGCTCAGGAGTTTGAGATGAAGGATTTGGGAAAAGCCAAGAAGATTCTTTGCATGGAGATTAGCAGAGACAGAAAGAAGGGGAGATTGTGTTTGACTAGTGTTCCGTGTGCAAGTGCAGTTGGTAGCTTGATGTATGCAACGGTGAGTACAAGGCCAGACCTTTCACAATAGTTGGTGTTGTGAGCAGATACATACAGAATCCTAGTAAAGGACATAGGTTGGCTGTGAAATGGATTTTGTGGTATATTCAAGGTACCGTTGATGTTGGCCTTGTGTTTGAGCAGGATCTTAGTCAAGGTGATTTGGATAAGCGAAGGTCTACGACTGGTTATTTGTTTACTCTTGCAAAAGCACCAGTCAGTTCGAGGTCTACTTTATAGTCTACAGTTGTTTTGTCTACTATAGAGGCAGAGTATATATCAGTTACAGAGGCTGTAAAGGAAGCCATTTTGGCTAAACGGGTTGATTGAAGACTTGGGAGTTGGTCAGAAATATATCAAAGTGTTTTGTGACTGTCAGATTCGCCTAGCAAAAAATCAAGTCTTTCACGCTCGTACAAAGCATATGGCTGTTCGTTTTCATTTTGTGCGGGAGGTTATCGAAGAAGGTGGAGTTACTCTCTTGAAGATTAACACCACAAAGAATCTTGCAGATATGTTGACCAAGGTGGTGACGAAGGTCAAGCTCAAGCACTGTATGAACTTGACAAATATCCTACAAAGTTGAATTTGGATAAGACGTCGCTGATTTGAAGTTGGAGGAATTTTGTCTATGGAGATGAAGTCGTCAAGGTGGAGATTTGTTGAAGTTTCCTCCATCCCACATCGGAAGGGTTGGAGAAGATGGATTCTTGTGGAGGCTATAAAAGGAGCTTCCAAAATCCTAATCCCACATCGCTCGGTTTGACAAAACCTTGAGTGTGTTGTAACTATATTAGTAGCTTTAATTTCCCATTTTTAATCATCCCAAATTTTGTACTATTCTTCCTTTTTGGAGGTTTTAGTGAAGAGTTTGCAGCGGCGTCCGAGGATTAGGTAACATTTACCGAACCTCGTTAAATTTCTGTGTCTTTTATTTTCTGCTTTAGTTTTTCTTTTAGTAGTTGTATTTTTCAATAGCGTTTTTTATCGGGTTACTTTTTAGTCTTATCCACAACATTAGTGGATAGTGACTACTTTGAGTAGGAAAAATCCGCCGAATTTCCCAACAGAAAGCCGTTCAGAGTCGGCCGACGAGGACGTCCGTCAAAGGAGTTGATAATGTTACAATCCCACATAGGCTAGATGGACAACATCTAGTGGGCTATAAGTTTAAAAGATTTTCTCCCGTAACAAACTAGCCTTTTATGGTGAGCTCTTCTGTCACACATTTCTTATTGTTATATTTCATTTTGTGATATTATATTAGTCAAGACTAATGATATATTTGTTTATTTCTAATTTGATATGAATATTAAATAGAATAGATTGGATTAGGGGAGTCTCATGGTGTGTTGCAACAGACAACGTTCAAGTTATTATGGTCAAATGTGTATAAATAAATATGGGAGAGACTTGCACATGAAATTTAAAGTGGAGTTCTAAGAAGCACATATAATAAGTATACTAAGTGTGTTCCCACAGTAGACATTGTTCGAGACACACATTTTGTCATTTAGATGTTTTGTCATAATCTTAGGCCAAGGAGCAACAAAAAGGACATATTCGTGCTCTGATTATAGATAGAATGAGCTGTGCTTACTAGACGATACAAGTTTGGGTATACATGAAATTTTAAATGACCAAAGCTTGAAAAAGTGTAATCATCAGGTGTGAATCTACAGATTTCCAAGTTTGTATGAGAAGTTTTGTTAAAAATATTTAACTTTATGGACTAGTGAAAATATTAAAATTTAGCAACGTGAAATCTTTGCTAGCTCTGTTCAATGCAATATGTGGAAGTGCATAAACTGCACTATTGCCGGAAACTTCGCCGGAGACCAAGACGAATTCCGATTGAAGATTTTTCTATATTGATTGAAAATGCAGATTGCGTTTTGTACAAAAATTGTTACAAAAGTCTGTTACAGACTTTGAGGTTATTACATAACCAATCCTTCAACCTTTCTATTTTACATTTTCTATCCGAACTTTTAATAATTACAACTTGACCCTAGTTTAAGCTAATTGACTAATTTGAATTTGGGGTTTCGGCCTTTGCTCCAACTGCTCAACCTGGCTCATGTCTGTTGTGCCCATACCCCCTCAAGCTCAGCGAGTGCAACAGGTTGCATACATTGAGCTTGCTGCTCAACCTGGCGAGTGAATCTGAAGAGAGGGACTTGGCGAAGAGGGTGCAGGCTGTTCGGTGGAGGCGACAAATTGAGGTAATATCAAGCCATTAGTTACATGCTGTTGAATAAGGTGGCAATCTATTTCGATGTGCCTAGTTCTTTCATGAAACACATGGTTTTTGACCAAGTGGAGAGCATAGTTGTTGTCTCAAAATATCATGATAGGAGTTGGTATTTGAAAATGAAGATCCTCAAGCAGGCGAGTCAGCCAAACTATTTCCCAAGATGTATGAGCAATTGCTCTATATACCGCTTCAGCTGATGATCTGGATACTGTCTGTTGCTTTTTCGTTTTCCAGGATATTATCCAAGCTGTATGCAGAACCCTGTGACTCACCTTCTTGTGAGTGGACATGAAGCCGAATCTGCATCACTGTAGGCAGTCAACTTGAGGGGTTTATTGCTTGGATAAAACAGGCCTTGGCCTGGTGCTCCTTTGAGGTAACGTAGTACTTTTTATTTGCTGCCATATGATCTTCTGTTGGATTTGCTATGAACTGACTCAGTACTTGTATTGAGAATGCTAGATCAGGCCTTGTGACTATGAGGTTGATTAATTTCCCAACTAACCTTCTATAAGGCCCTGGGTCAGATAGTAAGTCAGCTGTTGATAGGGCTAGTTTTTGTTTTGTATCCAACCTCCTGTAATAGATCTATGGTATACTTTCTCTGATTCAGAACCATTCCTTTGGCTAATCGAGCCACTTCTATTCCAAGAAAATAGTTAAGAAGTTCTAAATCCTTAATTTTGAATTGACTATGAATAAAGGCCTTCACTTGATCAATTAGAGCTGTGGAAGTCCTTGTGATGATATATAGCATCATCAACATAGACTAATTGACCTATAAAATCATCTGACTGAGTATATGTGTGTAGTCATTCAAGCTAGGAATTAATCCAAACTGTAGTAATGAATCACTGAATCTCCTAAACCACTGTCAAGATGATTATTTGAGACCATATAAGCTCTTTAGTAATCTGCATACCTTTCCTTTGGACTTATTTGTCTTGTAGAAAACAGGTGGTAACACCATATAAACTTGTTCTTCTATAATGCAATGTAAAAAGACATTATTTACATCAAGTGGAAAAATTAGCCAATCTTTTAAGATAGCAAATGCAAGTAAAGTTCAAACTGTGTTAATTTTAGCAAATGGTGCAAATGTCTCAGTATAATCCAAACCCTCCATTTGAGTATACCCTTTAGCAACAAGTCTAGCTTTGTACCTTTCTATAGAACCATTTGATTTTCTTTTGAGTTTGAAAACCCATTTACAACCAATAGGGGACTCTCCTTGTGGTAGATATGTGATTTCCCAAGTCTTGTTATCTTGTAAAGCTGAGATTTCTTGTTCCATTGCCTGCATCCAATTTGAATTTTTGTCTGCCTAAGTAAAGCTTGTAGGCTCGGTGTCAGATAGTATTTGAAATGCACTATGTTGAAATTCCTTGGAACAACCTGAGAAATCCACAAATATAGCAATTGTGTAAGGAGAAGTTAAGACTTTGTTGCAAATGTATCCTTATGGTCTCACTGATGGTTTTGAAATTCTGCTAGATTTTCTTGTAATCAACTGTGTAGGATTGTTGGCTATCTGAGGTGTATCTATTATTTTTCCATTGTATGTATACTCATATCATCAATGTCTGCACTAGAATTGCATATAGGAAAAGGATTGAATGTCTTTGAAACTTCTGGTTTTTCAGCAAATGGAAACACATCTTTATGAAAAATAACATCACTACTGGCTGATGTTGTGTGCGACTCCATGTCAAATAATTTATAGCCTTTTGGCCATATGGATAACCAAGAAACACACAGAGTCTTGCTTTATGCTCAAATTTACCATTGTGAGAAAATTCATTAGTTGCATAATATAAGTAACCAAATGTCTTTAAATGACTGTAGTCTGGTGCTTTATTAAAAAGAATCTCCATTGGTGTTTTATTTTGCAAAGTCACTGGAGGAGTTCTATTCATTATATATGCAGCAGTTAACATGCAATCACCCTGACAACGTGTCGTTGTACACTGCAAATCTAAAATTATAATCCTACTAAAAAAAGTAAAGTAGTAAGCAGGGTCAAACCCAAGGAAAAGTAATCTAGCCTAAGAGTAATCAATTTTGAAGACTAAAGACTGAAGCTTGATCTCTGTTCTCTATCCTAAGCTCTGGAATTTCGCCGTCCAAGAAGCTCCCTCAAATTAGGATTGAAACCCTAATCAAAAAGCTGCTGAAATTCTGAATTGGGCCGGGCCGAAAAAACCGCAGACCCTTAAGTAATTGCTTCTGGTCATCCAGTCTGTTTTTGCTTCTTCCCTTCGTCGCCGTGCTCTGATTCATGTAGAATTGCTCCATAAGCGTGTAATCTCCATTGCACTCCAAATATGCATGAAACGCAAAATACTACGAAAAGATAATATCCCACAAATAAAACATATAAGAACAACGGAAATAAGACAATGATGGATCGTATAAATACGCTCCATCAAACCCCCAGAAGCAATATGGTACTTTGGACAGGAACTTCAGGGCTCTTGCTATATCTCAAGAAGGTATCTATGTTTTCTTTCAACTATACCATTCTATTGTGGTGTATACACATGATTTCTGATTCTGGCATCCTTTAACTAATAGAAAATCTCTGAGTTTGGTAGTTAGGAATTCCATGTCATTGTTTGTTCTCAGAATTTTGATTTGCCTCTCAAATTGTGTTGAAACCATCTAAAAAAATGAACTATGTGATCTATGACTTTAGTTTTTGAACTCATTAGATATATCCATGTAGCTTTTGATAGATCCTCCACAAATGTTAAAAAATATCTAGAACCAGAAGGTGTAGGAGTTTTATATAGACCCCAAACATCTGCGTGAACCAAATCAAACAAACATTTACTGTTTGAAAATGGTAATCTTGTCTGTTTAGCTAAAGGACATATATTAAATTTTATGCTGTCATCTTTACAACTGAAAATCTGGAACAGTTTCTGAAATCTTCTTGAGGAATATGCCCCAATCTTCTGTGCCATAGAATAGCATTATGTCTGTTCTTCTGTGTAGTATGGCATGTACTGGAATTTTTAGTTTTATGTTGATACAAGTCATGGATGTGATCACCAATCTTGATTGTAGTCCTAAACATAGCAACCCTTATCAGTAAACATCACTGAAAATTTTGAGTCATGTATCAACTTGGAAACATATAATAGGTTGAACTTGATCTTGGGTACTAGCAGGACATTTTGCAGTCTAATTTTCTCTGTTAAATCACAGTTTTCAGTGTGACTGACCATTACTGTATCCCCATTTGGCATTAACACATTGTATGGGATCTCTAGTCTTTTAACATCTTGTAATAAATGTGCATGAGCAGTTATATGATTAGTGGCTCCACTGTCTATAATCCAGTCATGTGAACATATTAACAGATGCAAGACAAGAAATACCTGCTAGATGATCATTGTTACTGTTTAAGAAAGCTATCAGTTTATTCAGCTGTTCTTGATTCATTGAAACTGAGTTCAACTGTATCTGATTTCCAGGTGTTGCAGAATTAACTACTATTGCTGAACTTGGACTTGGATTTGGTTCAGTGACCACATTATTCGCATCACTGATAGAATGCAGTTGTACGCTATTTTATGTCCTTTACACTGCTTTTATTCTAACATATTATGGTATAAGATTACGCTTTTGGTGTAGTTTTGTATTTCAGGTCTTAAAGAAGAGTTAGAACAAAAACGCATCAAGGAGGCTGAATCTCGAGCAAAAAGATAACAAGGCAACGACAACAAACAAAAGGCCACTGGCGCGCGAGCTACATGGCGCGCGAGTGAAGGTCGCGCAGAAGACAGCAAAACAGTGACGTCAGCAGATAGCGAGATATTCGGGACGATGACGTCATCACGCGCGAGAATATTTCTAAGATCAGTTTTTGGAGATTTAATATTTCCCAAGCTGATTTTTAGAGATATAGATGATTTCCTACAGATATCCTTGCTAAATTTCGTGGAAACCCTAGGAGGCAAGGCTATAAATACAAAGCTTTATGGAAATCTCGGGAGAGACGTAGAAGAGACCAGACGGCTCAGAGCAGAACTCCGATCCGGCCGTGCGCGCAAGCTGTCACGCGAGACTGCCGACGCTACACTACAGATTTGTCTTGTTATTTAGTTGTTATTTAATTATATTTGAGATGTATTCATTCAGTATGAGTAGCTAAACTCACTGAACTCGGTTTGGATTTGGATCTATGAATAATATGTTTTGAGGTTTTGATCTTAATTTACATGATTAAGTTTAGTATTATTATTCCGAACTCAATTGCATGATAATTAGGTTAGACAATTAAGCGAAGCCTTGCACCGCAGACTTAGTTGTAGAATCTATTATCTAAGGTTAAACTATCAGAAGTACGTGACTGTGAATGATAGGAGTAACACTAGAATAGGCAGTAGCTACCTTGACCGGATTCGTTATTGGCTAGACTAGATTGAATAATAATATCATACGGACCTTGACCGGAATGTATGTGTAGGTTATTAAGCTGTGACAGGACCTTAACTTACGTGAACAGCATGTCATGTATCATCTCTTGCATAGTTAATTACATCTTCTTCACTTACTGTCTGTTTGTGCGCCAGTGGTACTTGCGCACCAGTTTCTGTCTTTTCTTCGTACTTTTTATTCACAACCCCAATTCTTAGTTTGTAGACTGAAAAGAGACTTCCACCGTTCCCTGTGGATTCGACCCCAGCTTGCCAACACTATACTAGTAAGGAGAGTCGGGACAAATTTGCAGCACTCAACGACGTGCTCGTCAAATTTTGGCGCCGTTGCCGGGGAGCGGCTAGAGAAGTTTTCTTTCCATTTACTTTTGTACTTACTTTCAGTTCGTTAGTTTTTGAAGTTCTTGTTTCTGTCCGTACGCAGCAAGATCAATTTGCGTGACCCACGGTTGTGCGAGTATATCTAGGTGCGCGCGACCAGACGCGAACAACTTCTGTTTCTGCTTCCTAACTTTTTTCTAGTTGCGCGCGGCCACAGTTGCAGATGGACTTTGTAGGATGATCACTTCCATTGAGCAGCGTTAAGGAGAAACAATAGTAGCATACTTGGGACGCTTCATGATGTTGTTGCAGGATTATTTCGACCTTGGTCTCTCGGAATTTACCATTATCATGTGCTTCCTCAATGGTTTGTCTTCAATGGAGCGTCGCTTAGTGGACTTAATGGCGGGAGGATCAATTGTGGATTGTTACCCCGAAGATGTTTGGGCGATAATAAATGAGAGGGCTGCACAAACTATAGCGGGCAGATTTATTGAAACAAATGAGGCTGATGTGGAAGGACACTCGTCACAAGTTAGCACTACCGAGCCACTAACGCAGCAAGTTGCGCAAGGACATGCAACCGAGCCACTTACGCAGCAGGTTGCGCAAGACAACACAGTTGGAGCAATCACGCAAGAGGCTGCGCAACAACTCCAATGACATGCCAACAAGCAAACCAACTGATGAGGAAGAAGAAGAAGATGTGCTAGATGAGGAAGCGTCAACAGTTCGCATAGAATGTGAAGGGGAATTGGTCGTTCACGCTGAACTTTGGACTCCTCCATGCTTGGAAATAATTGAGCAAAGTGTTGTAAGCATTCTCACTAGTGATTTATCATTTAAAACTAACAATCTTCTTTCTCTCCATATAGCAGGTCACTTGATCAAAGATGCTCTCACCAAGGATACAATATGTGACTCGTTAGAAAAAGCAAATGTTCAAATCCCAGTGACCAAGACCTTGACGCTGAATCGTAAACGGATGTCATACCATGAAGGGTCATTGAATAAACCGCGCATGACTAGGAAGCGTCGCATAAAGGCCAAGCGCATGACCATGGATGGAGAAAGATGCGCTTCTTTTGGTTGGAAACCAGGTTGGGACTTGTGTAGTGTCATTGCTAGCAAGGTCACAAAGAAGGGGGGCTGCGTCTTTAAAAAGTTTGATCTGAACGAACCACTAGAGCTGAGCGAGCCAAGTCGCGCGCCAACTGGTGCGCGAGTACACCATGGTTCGAGAGAAGCTCATGAGCGAGTGCGAACGCGCACTTTGACTCGCGCGACATCAACAGATTTGAACTTTTTTATTCCAAACTTTTATTCTGGTTTTGATGTCACTAACTCCCAGTTAAGCACTGATTCTAATTATACACTTGAATGTTTGCTATGCAGGAACAAAGCTGATAACAAAAGGCAAAAATTCAAGTGTGGGGAGAACACTGGTGCGCCATAGTCTGCGCAAGGTACTGTCGAGCCAACGACGTTAAACAAAGGCACTTGTCGGGAGGTAACCCGTCACTTTACTTTACACGTTTTAGTTGCATTAGGATTTTTTGTTTTTTTTAGATAGCTTAGTTTTTTGCATGCATACAATTTCCTCCTTTATACTTTTCTGAAACGTGGGGACACGTGTTTGTTTAAGTGTGGGGGGAATTAGATAGTTTAGCTTAGGTTAGTTTAGTTTATTTTTAGCTTAGACTAGCTGACATGTGAAATCTCAAGAGCTAATTGTGCGCGAGAAACACTGGCTTGCGCGACCTGTGTGCGTACTCGCGCACCTGTGCTAATTTGTGCTTATATGACATATTCTGATTTTTGTAATTTTTCGAATTTTGTGTGTCTCTTGAGTGGAATAAAGAGGGATGTGGAGCTGATAGAAACGTCCTAGAGAAGCAGTCGACCGAACAGAAGCTTGAGGATCGGTTGTATGGTTATGAGTATTCGTGGAGGTTGGTACTTCGCGGTCAAAGGATAAAAGAGCAAGCTCAGTCACGCAGAAGCCGAAGGCAAAAACCCTAATGGCGTGACGAGACGGGAAAACAGACCGTCTTCGCTGAAGTTAGTCGCTCAGGAAGGGGCGCGCGGTTGCAAACGCGTGGCCTGACTTGCGCGCGACTGGTCAGAAGCGAGAGCGGGGCGTGGTTCCATAGCTGCTATCCGAAGGCCATGATTGGAAAACGTTCTAGGGAAGAATCAAGATCCGGACCAGAAAAAGAAGTATTCAATTCAGAGTTAAAGCTCAAAAGGCCGAGACATTGAAAAGAAGAAAATTGTGCAACAAAAGAGTTATCATCTGTCCGTGAACAATAGTAAAGCGTCAAAGACGTAAGCTCAAAAACCCTAAGACGCGAATCAATCACGTATCAGAGAAAGCGAATACGAATAACCATGCAACCGCAACTCAAGAAGAATTCGGTGACCGGTGCTTAAACAGGACTATCTCCCAATCATCCGAATTGGTATGCATTCCACAAGAGAGGTAACACAAGTTTTGAATTAATGACTTAAATCAGTTTGTGTTGTATAATCACAGTTGCGCAGGTTGTGAGAGTGGCGCAGACGTGTGGCGCAGTAAGTCCAATATTCACGCGTACATTACACAAGAGATAAGCTTTAGTCCTTAGTTCGCTTGTTCAGGGACGAACAAGAGTAAGTGTGGGGGATTTGATAGAGCGCAGTTGTACGCTACTTTATGTCCTTTACACTATGCTTGTTTGTATATTTTCTCGTATAAGATTACGCTTTTGGTGTAGTTTTGTATTTCAGGAGATTTTATGAGCTAAGGATGAATATGCATTAAAGATAGACGTTTAGAAGCTTATTTCGCAGCAAGAAACAAAGAAGAAAGAATTGTAAAGGCCCGAGCAGAATGCAGGTGCGCACCAGTCGCTCACAAGTGAGTCGGTCACGCACCAGTCGCTCACAAGTGAGTCGGTCGCGCACTGTCGTCGCTCCAGTGGTCGCGCACCAGTCGGTCGCTCCCAGTGGTCGCTCGCCAGTCGGTCGTGCGCAAGACAAGTCGCGCGACTGACAAGTCACGCACCAGAGATGATGACGTCAGAAAATGCGGAGATGACGTCAGCAACGCGCAGAATATATTTTATGCGAGATTTTAGGGATAAACATGGAAATCAAAGATTATCTCTTTCCTATTTTGAACTTAGAAACCCTAGAAGCTTGCATATAAATACAAAGCTTGAGGATGTGCAAGAAACCACCATACTCTAGCCTACGGGCCGTCCGGCCAAATCAAGCTAGAAGAGACGCGCAAGAGCCGAGCGAGTGACGAAGCACGCGCAGCAAGGACCGACGCGCAGATTGACAACCTACGCTGAGTTTTCTTTGTTTTTACTATTCACTATTGTTGTTTATTATACAACTTGAGATGTTTAATAAAAGCATGTCTAGCTAACTTGCTTTATCAGTTTAGACTTTGACTTGTGAACATTATGTTTTGAGGTCTTGTTCTTAATTTGCATGATTAAGTTTAGTATTATTATTCCGAACTCAATTGCATGATAATTAGGTTAGACAATTAAGCGAAGCCTTGCACCGCAGACTTAGTTGTAGAATCTATTATCTATAGTTAAACTATCAGAAGTACGTGACTGTGAATGATAGGAGTAACACTAGAATAGGCAGTAGCTACCTTGACCGGATTCGTTATTGACTAGACTAGATAGAGTAATAATATCATACAGACTTTGACCGGAATGTATGTGTAGGTTATTAAGCTGTGACAGGACCTTAACCTACGTGAACCTTATATCATGTATCTTTAGTAACCAATGATAAGCATATGTTCATAAGGATAAGTCTGAGCTGATATCATCTCATAAATTGTTAAGCAACTTAGTAGTAGTGCGCTAGTGTAGTCAACCGTGTTTGTTTTCCGTTTTCTTTTCTTTATTTGCTAATACTTACAAACCCCAGTTTTAGATTGTAGCTGGAAAGGCGACTTCTCACCGTTCCCTGTGGATTCGACCCTAGCTTACCAATACTATACTAGTAGGAGAGCCGGGATAAATTTGCAGCACTCAACGACGTGCTCGTCAGTAACATTTTCCGATTTCTCTGATAGTCGCCAATTAGTAGGAGATATTTTCTCAATTTTTGTCATAGCGATTGCAACCGCTGTAGCAGCTATTGGACTAGCAATATTTCGTCAATTTATCGTAATAGAAAATCAGCTCGCACAAATAAATCAAATTTGTTGAATAAATAATATGCATTTAAAAAATTGAATCTTTCTCAACTCAAATAATAAAATTATTATTCTGTAAGTCCAATTAGAATTAGTATGTATGATATTAAGTATGGATTCATATTTCTCTTTATGAGGATGCACTAAATAAAAGTATCTTGACTCTTTCGCATAAGCTGATCCACAAATTATTTTTGTATAAATTTTTTTGGGAAATCATTGATTCATCAAATATCTAAATACAGGATTCATGTACAAGTTTATTAGATTGAAAATTTATGAGCTTCAGAAATTTAGAGATGCAATATCACATTCAGTAAAGATTTATGATACATGTATAGGTTGTTCTCGGTGTGTTCGAGCTTGCCCACAGATGTATTAGAAATGATATAGTGGGACGGGTGTAAAACTAAACAAATAGCATCTCCTCCAAAAACAGAAGACTGTGTTGGTTGTAAACGGTGTGAATCCGCCTGCCCAACGGATTTTTTGAGTATTTAGGTTTATTTATGGCATGAAACAACTCGTTGCATGGGTTTGGCTTATTGATACGCTAAAAAAAGCACTAATCCATTTGAAAGTGTTAAAAATAGCAACAAAACTTACCAAGATCGAAAATGTCAAAAGGATAAATTTCTGACCTCAATCGGAGTTGATATCTTCTTCTCAAAAATCTTGTCATATTTTTGCTTCTTTTAGCAGCTTTTAATCCTTGCTATGAAGGGCTCAGTCAATGTCATTACAAATTTTTTTGCGATGGCCGAAATTGAAATGGAGGATTTGATGAGGATTGCGTTACCTACTTTTTTGGTCTCTAGAGTCTAGACTTTTGTATGTCCCAATTACATTTATTTGTGAAAATGGAAAATAGTCTTTATAATTTCTAATTCATTTACCTCAAATCTATTAAATAAATGTCAATCTTTGATTGAATTTCTCTTGAGATTCAACTTTAAAAGATTTACAAAATGTAATTTTAAATATCTTTTTTGAATTTATAACGACTAGTATTAAGTGTATATAAAACAGATAACTATTATATATTGTAGATAAACTATATAAAACCTATTTAGTAATTATCTATATCAGCAGGAGTATTTTTTCGGTATATGTAAAGTGGGTATAAAAAACGTCAATAGTGGCATTCCTGCTTTATATATAGCATAGATAGTGCTAACAAAAAAAGTAAAGTTTAAGAGAAACTTTATCGTTAATAATTTGTTAATGAATCATCTAAAATATAAGGGGATTGACTATGAATATCCTCCAGTAATTGGTGCACATATAAATAATATATGAGTATTGATGCAGCGCGGGTGGGCGAACAAGTACGACAAGTGTCAACAACTCGTTGATTCCGCAAAAAGCCGAGAAGTTGACGGGATAGATAAATCAATAACTCGTTGATTCCAAAGAATATCGAGAAATTGATAAGCAAGATTCGTTGATTTCAATAGAAATAGAAAACTGACATAAAAGGGAAAATCCTAATTTTGTTTATTCAATATCAAAACGCCGTCTTACAAAACAATGAAAACTAGTTTATACAGGAAACAACAGGAAACCCTAAATCGTACTAAATTAAATGGACCAAAGCCCACTTAATTGAGCCGCATCATGTATGTAAAAAAGATAAATTGAAATTTACGTATGAGAATGGATCAAATGAAAAGTACTAGTTTGGTTATAAAATGCAAACAAATCTAAACCACCCATTAGATTTCAATCAACGGTTATAATTAAAGAATATTAATTAATACAAAAAATCACAAAAGGGCAATAATGGAAATACAATACATAATATATTTTTCAAATATACTCATTAATATCAATCCCTTATTTGAAGGAACCGACATTTAATTTTATGATATGGAAAATCTACATTCAATTTTTTTGATGTGAAGGTGGTTTAATTTTTTAAAGTTACGTGAAAAAATTATTAAACATATTTCCTATCAATTTCAAGTATTCAATTAGTGATTTACAATACCAACTACTTTCTGCTATATAATATGATTCATGATTTGGTAGGATATGATTCATGAATCATATGATATCAAATTATGAATCATGTGGAGCAAATCGTGACTAGACGATATGATTCGAAAGTTACACTACGTTATACAGTATGGTCGTCAGTTGTGAGGGTTAAGGCCAAAATTTGCGCAATTTAAGTTTGCAATAGTGTATGACCCATGAATCATATTATAGCAAATTATGAATCATTGCATAGCAGAGCATGAATCATATCACAGCAAATCATGAATCATAGCATAACAAATAATTAATCATATTATAGCAAAATCTCGAATCATAGTATTGCAAATCATGAATCATGATATAGCAAATCATGAATCTTGATGTAGCAAATCATGAATCATAAGAATGCGATCGTTGACCATATGTATGTAACATGTGAACTAATACACAATTTATAAACCTGCTTTTCATTAACTTTATAAAACATAAAATTGATCATCAATCCAAAATGTCAAACAAAAATAGATTATCCCTAACAATCCAAAACATCAAAATCATACAAGTTCCCTGAGTTCTCCAATACAACCTTAGTGTTTCAAATCTATAAGAGAGCGAGTTGGTGATGTTAGGATGAATGATTAACGAATCGCGTCGGTATGGCTGGGCGGATGGCTATCGTCGATTGTTTGATTTGGAGCCAAATTGAATCGATTACGACACTACCGAGACAACTTACTGAAATTAGGGTTTCAGATCTACTAAACGAAGTAGATTCGGATCTTATAGACGACGACTCTCGAACAAAGGCGTATGCGGCTTTGGTCGCGTTCAACGATTCTGCAAATTGCTAGCTCAAAATCGAAAACGAGAATAATCCGTGAAAACGTGATTTTTGGAAGCCGATTCAAAACCGCTTGATTTTTTGATTTTTTGTGGACTAACCTACCCTTCCTGACTTTTTTAAATCATATTTGAGTAATTAATGTTTCAATAAATTATGTTTGGCCCCCCGAATTAATAATCGTTCGATCAAAATATTCAACGGTTAAGATCTGTTTGTATTTTATAACCTAAAGGTGTTTTTCAACTGATCCTTACTCATTTACATATTATAAAGTTGTATAATTCAGGATATTTGTAGTAACTAATATAATGTTATAGCGTGTAATTAGGATTTGAACTGTAGCATTAAAAAATCCCGTCAATTCCACCCTTTATGCTTGATATATATGACGGATTATTTAATTAATAAATATCAATGTTCGAGTTGGTATTATTCTATCTCATAAGCAATTATTTAACATCTAACAAACTTAATAAATAAAAAAATATGATGACACTATATAAAAAATTATGTTTGAAGATAAAAAAGTTTTGATGATGAATAAGGCGATTTAAACTAACAATAACCATAAAATTTACAGTGCAAACGTCTAATTTAATATTGGTTATATATATGTCATAAGCTTTTACTAAAATCTGAGATCTCCGTTCACGCTATCTTTTGAAATAATTTTTATGGTTATGTAACAAAATGTTGAAAGAGGAGATTTGATTTTTGTTGATTATTTATAAGGGTCAATTACAGATGACCACCTGCATAATAGACCATATTCCACTCCACCACCTATATAATGTTGCCGTTACCAAACAACCACCTGTCACTATTCCGTGAAAGATTCCGTTAAATATATTAACTTTTTTAATATAATAATATTTTAATACAATACACCACCAATATAATAAATGAATTTTTACTTCACCACCTCTATAATTGCTTCCGTTACCATTTAACCACCTCTCTATTAGCATTAGTGGCTCTTTGGTGACAGCGATAATTATAAAGTGGTTGAATACAAATTTAAATTATAAAGGCGGTGGAGTGGAATATGACCTATTTTACAGGTGATCATCTGTATTTAACCCTATTTATAATTCAACGGTTGATATTTTAAAAAACATAACCACGAAATCCAACCATCCGTATTTTTTTCAAATCCAATCGCTTTTTAATTAAAAAGCCAAATTTCATTTCAACCATCATATTAATGAAATGAACAAAAGTCTAACGCCTTTTTTTGCTCGACGTGCACTTATATCGTTTGGAGAACCGGACCAGAAGCTTCGCAGCTCAAGCATTTATTTTTTAGTTAGCTACTAGCATCTTGGGGTTGACGTGGGATCTGCTTAAGAACCTACTGATTAAGGAAAAATCTAATGTCCTTCCCAACCAAAGAAGTCATTTTGGAGGAGAAACTATGGTTTTCGGAATTTGCGTGCTCCCAGGTTAGAATCCCCACGGATCCCAACTATTTGGATTTACGTAGCCCGGACAAAGACATATCACCTTGGTAAGAACGACGGTCTGCGGAATATACGACTCATGCTCCTTTAGGATTGTTAAATTATGTTGTTGTCATATCTAGCGAGATCAATGCCATTAATTATGTTTCGCCTAGAAGTTGGATACATAACAAATTCTTGCTTGGGTGGAGCTTTACAATATGCAGACAATCAAGCTGAGCTCATTTGAGAGTCGGAAGCTAAATCGAATGGTGGAATAGACTCTTCGCCGTAGAAATGATCAAAAGGTGTAGGATCGTGATTAGTAGTACCTCACTAGGTCTTCGAATTGTTAGAGACCTAAAACAAGCAGCCAGGTATCTGTACCTTAGCAATCAAACACAGCGGATATTTGTCTAAAGGTTGTTTTATTAATCTAATGACTGCACAAATAATTACACTATTCGTACAAAAATAATAATAGTGTTGCTAACTATTATGCAAATTTGTCTAACCTTTATGGTTCGGATCACCAACCACAACTTTCCAAGACAAGTCCTCTGATTCCTAACCTTCAACTTTGTCTTCCCCGGTGAGTTTTCTTCAGCAAATCAGTCACTCAATGCCGAGTGAGTAAGGTCTCATTGTTTGCTTTCAAAACTCTTTGATTGTGCGTATGTAAGCTGACCTCTTGTCCGACTAAATATAGGGTGGTTACCTTGTGACCATTGCCCACTATCTCCACACCATATGTTTAGCTTGTGTCCCTCCGTGAATATCTTCAACCACTTTGACTTGGTTGTTATCTTCCACGAAGCTCAAGTCAGCTCCTCATTGCTCAACGTCTCTCCACAAAATCGCCCACAATTTTCTTAACTACTGATAGACTTCATCTCAAACTTTGATGATTTATGGCCCTTTGACACAGGTTCTTGTTCCTCTTTAGTATCTGCCAGGTACATGTACCTGCACACTCAACTAAAAAATCATTCGAGCGTTGTCATCATCAAAACGCCACATGGGGTACATGTTACAACAATTTCCCCCTATTTGATGATGACAAACACCCAGGAGACAAGACATAAAATAAACATGCACATTTACCTCATATGCATACTCATCTACTCAAAGAATCGTAATGGGAACGATTCCCCTAAATTCGAGCATGGACTTGCAATAAGTATCAAGGACAGATACCTGACATGATTCCTCCTGGACAGGTACCCTGCTAACTCACTTCCCCCTTTTGCATCATCAAATAAGGGTTAGGTAGTTAATACAAATTAGCCAACAACAGAGTTAGTCACACATGCAATAAAATTGAAATCAACCAAACTTCAAGATTAATTGCAAAATGTCAACAGTGCACAACGATGATATTATGAAAAAAAAAGATTAACATGGTGGGGTGCAAGGAAAGGGTGAGTCTATGGTGGCATAGGGTATCGACATTCTCTTATTCAGGTTTTTGAACTTAATACAAAAACTAAGTTTCCGATCCTGAAAATCTCTATCATTGCCTTGTCCACTACTCTTTTCATAGTTCTAAACTTTGAGTTCATCCGAACTATCTCATCCTTCAACTCAAAGATACCAACTTTGATGTTTTGAAGTCCCTGCTCCACACCAGCTGGCTCTTCATCATGAGGTTCGTGACATGTAATTTAGGGTAGTATTTTGGGTAACACTTATCCTAGTCACGAATCAAACACATTTATAAATTGAGTGACCTTCCAAGAGAAGAGGTGCTAGTTTGTTAGTTAGGAATTACGTAAACTTGCATAACTTAAAAGGATTGGGGGGATTTGTATGATAAAGTTTGAACTGGTTTAATAGCAAGTAAAAAAAGTAATCAAGGACTTCTACTTCACCCCTAGGATTTAAGAGAGTTAACACACTCAATTTCTAAGCACAAATCATAGTTAGATTAATTCTTATGGCTACGCATCATCCTTTCAAGTTCCACTTTCGCTCCATCCTTAGAAGCTGGATGACGCACTAAAAGGTTTCAATTCTCAAGCGTTCACTCTATTGGAAGGCACTCGGACTCAACATCAAACCTAGCCTATCACCAAGATAGATTACTGCTCTCGCGCAAATTAACCCTCAAACTGACATTGATGTAGTTACTACCATCCTAAGGTTCAATCATCATCAAATCATATGAAGTTAGTTCACTTTGACACACTTAGGCATTTCGTCAAACACTTTCATGGATCATTATGGACAAGTAACTATAGCAATTAAGATTCAATTAATATGAAATTCAAATGAAAGAGTATACAAATATCATCCAAATCCTAGGGGATTCATATGATCCCCAATCACATGGAAACTACTCAAACATATCTACAAATGTAAACAAAACATAGAAGAACATGGAAATCAAGAGTAAAGGCAGAGTTGCTTAGGAGATGATGTTGATCTTCAATCCTTCAAGCCTTCATCCTTTGTCTTCTAATCTATGATCTCTTGGACATATTTAAATGTTTGAATATTTCAACTTCAAAGGATCCCTCCAAAAATGATTGAGGAATCACTTTATATGAATGAGTAAAATCTGAAATTTTGGTGTAGTTTTGTATTTCAGGAAAGATTATGAGCTAAGGACGAATGTGCATTAAAGACGGATGGTTTAGAGCTTAAAGTGCAAAAGAATAACAAAGGATCGAGCTCGGAGAAAAGGAAGCAGAACACGGTCGTTTTGACCAGGTGCGCGTCACTGAGGTCGTGCGCACACGCATAATATATTTCCTATGCAAATTTTTAGGGATAAACACAAAATTCAAGATTATCTCTTTCTAAATTTGAACTTAGAAACCCTAAAAACTTTTGTATAAATAGGAAGCCATAGCTGAGCAGCACACACGCTTACACGGAGATAGACGAATTACTGATGGATGCGCGCGGAAGACTGACGTGCAGAGGAAGGCCGACGCGCAGACTGACAATCCGCTAGGCTCTACTTTGTTCTTACTAAATTTACTTGTTGTTCACAAACAGATTTTGAGATGTCTAATAAAAGCATGTCTTGCTAACTTGCTTTATCAGTTTAGGCTATAACTTGTAAATATTATGTTTTGAGGTGTTGTTCTTACTGCTTGACTTGTTTAGTTTTAATACTCCAAGCTTATTGCATGATAGCTAGATTAGATAATTAAGCGAAGTCATGAACCGCAGACTTAGTTATAGAATTTACTATCAATTGTTAAACTAATTAGATGGACTTGACGATGAATGATTAGGAGTCATAGTTAGGATAGACTATCACTACCTTGATCTGATTCGTGGTTATTTAGACTAGGTTGAATATTGGTATCGTGTAAACTCTGACCAGAATACGTGTGTGGATTACTAAGCCCTGACCGGACCTTAATCCACTTGAACTAATTGTCATAGATCACTAGGAAATCGATGATAAGCATATGTTCATAAGGATAAGTCTAGGCTGATAGCTTCTCATATTTGCAAACTACTTGTTGTTCAGTGCGCCAGTTGACACATGCACACTCTGCTCACGCGATCTAGTCTGTTTTTTCATTCTAATTACACGCTACACTCACAACTCCAATCTTGTTTTACTTTTCAGAAGAAGATAACTTTTCACGTTCCCTGTGGATTCGACCCCGTACTTACGGTAGCTATACTAGTGAGGAGAAGGGATAAATTTGCAGCACTCAACGACGCATGACGAGCACGTCGTTGAGTGCTGCAAATTTATCCCTCTTTTCCTTAGTATAGTCTAGGTAAGTCAGGGGTCGAATCCACAGGGAACGGTGAGAAGTCATCTTTTATCTACAACTAAAGATTGGGGATGTGTGAGTAAAACAAGTAAAAGAAAGAAAAAGGAGCACAAGTACTACTGGCGCACAGAATAAATACGAGTGTTAGACAATAAACTAGAGATGAGCTCAGCTTAGACTTATAACTATGAACTTCTATGTTTATCACGGGTTTTCTAAAGATCCATGATTGATTGATTACTGAAGCTATGGTCCGGTAAAGGCTTAATAACTTACACATATATTCCGGTAAAGGTCAATATGATAATGCTACCCAATCTAGTCTAATTAACCACGAATCCGGTAAAGGTAGTGATTAACTATTCTAGTGCTGCTCCTATCATTCACTGTAACATACCTCTGATAGTTTAACGTTAGATAATAGAGTCTATAATTAGGTCTGCGGGTAAAGGCTTCGCCTAACTATCTAAACTAGTTATCATGCAAGTATGCTCGGAGTAATAATACTAAACAAGTCATGCATTAAGAATAAAACCTCAAAACATATTATTTATAGGTCAAAGTCTAAACTAAATTCAGGAAGTTAGCTAGACATGCTAAAACTATTCATCTTAAGATTTATATGAAAACAAAAAGTATTGAAACTAATAGGCTGATGCGCGCGTCTTCAGTTGCGCATCTCAGTCTTGCGCCGGCAGTTCTGCAATCTCTTCTTCAAATTCCGCTCTAATCGCCTCTCTACGCATATCTATGTTTTCCTTCATGCTTGGTATTTATACTCTTGCCTTCTAGGGTTTCCACGAATAATTAGGCAAGGAATTATGTTGGAAATAATCTTTATCTCTAAAAACTAGCTTTGGAAATATCTTTATCTCCAAAATCCAAACTTAGAAATATTCTTTGCGCGTGATGACATCATCGCTCCAGATTTGTCGCTAATTGCTGACGTCATCTTGTTGCTCTGCTCTGCGCTACTGAAACTCGCGCGCTACACCTTCTCGCACGCTCCTTGGTCCTTGGCTCTTGTCAACTTTGTTATCTTTTGTTCCGAGATTCAGCCTTCTTGTTGCACTTTTGCTCTAACTCTTCTGATAAACCTGAGATGCAAAACTACACCAAAAGCATAATCTTATACTAAATGTGTTAGAATCTAAGCAGTATAAAGGACTTAAAATAACATACAAAAGTGCTCTATCAAATCCCCCACACTTACTCTTGTTCATCCCTGAACAATCCGGCTTCCTTACCTCTTGTGTAATGTACGCATGATTATTGGACTTACTGCGCAACATGTCTGCCCCACTCCCATAACCTGCGCAACTGTGACTATGCAACATTAAACTGATTTAAGTAATTAATTCGAACTTTGTTTTACCTCTATTGTGGAATGCATTCCAATTCGGATGAGTGGGAGATAGTCCTCTTTAAGCACCGGTCACCGAATTCTTCTTGACTCGCAATTGTATGGTTATTCGTGTTCGCTTCTTCTGGTACGTGATTGATTCGCGTCCTTAGGGTTTCTGAGCTTACGTCTTTGACGCTTCACTATTTGTTTCCTCGGACAGTTTGATACAAATTTTGTTGCACAAATTCTTCTTTTCATTGTCTCGGCCATTTGAGCTTTAAACTTTAAATTGATTACTTTTCTGGTCCGGATATTATTTTCTTCCCTAGAACGGTTTCCAATCATAGCCTTCGGATAGCAGCTATGGAACAACGCCCCGCTCTTGCCTCTGATCAGTCGCGCGCAAGTCAGGCCGCGCGTTTGCAACCGCGTGCCCCTTCCTGAGCAACTAACTTCAACGAAGACGGTCTGTTTTCCCATCTCGTCACGCCATTAGGGTTTCGCCTTCGGCACTTGCATGACTGAGCTTGCTCTTTTTTCCTTTGACCGCGAAGTACCAACCTCCATGACCACTCATACCGCTCCTCAAGTTTTGTTCGGTCGACTGCTTCTCTAGGACGTTTCTATCAACTCCAAATCCCTCTTTATTCCACACAAGAGTACACTCAAAATTTGAAAAAATTAACAAAAAATCAGAATAAGTCATATATGCACAATTTACGCAGATGCACGAGTAACGCACACAAGTCGCGCACGCCACTGTTTCTCACACACAATTACCTTTTGAGATTTCACATGTCAGCTAGTCTATGCTAAAAAAACGAAAAATTTAAACTAAACTACTACTAAGATAGATGTACTACCCCCCACACTTAAACAAAACATGTCCTCACGTTATGCACAAGTAGTAAAGAAGGCAGAACGCATACACGCATATAAAAACATCTTGCACCAAATATCAATGCACGGGTAACACAATTTTCACCCCACATCACATATTTATAGTACAAAAAGCCCATATGCATGCAAAAGCCCAAAAATTACTTAGGCCCAAACCGAAAACTAAAACTAAAACTAAAACTAAAACTAAAACTAAAACTAAAACTAAAACTAAAACTAAAACTAAAACTAAAACTAAAACTAAAACTAAAACTAAAACTAAAACTAAAACTAAAACTAAAACTAAAACTAAAACTAAAACTAAAACTAAAACTAAACTAAAACTAAGACACACAAACTCAAACACAAAAATAAAACTAAGTTAAGTTTATCGGGGTACCTCCCGACGAGTGCTTTGTTTAATGTCATTAGCTCGACGCAAGTTGCGCAAAATATGGCGCATGAGCCTCCTCCCCCACACTTGAACTTTTGCCTAATTCCATAGCTTCATTGTTTCTGCAAGGCAAAAATTCAAGTGAGTTAGTATCAGTATAATAAACATAATTTATATGATCCGAGGGAAGAGAAACAGAATAAGCGTAATTCCGCTCATTGTTCGCTTCAGATGCGCCAGATCGTACGCAGGTCAGTTCTCGCGCGTCTTTGAGTCGCTCAGCTCTATTCTGCATAACCATTCTGCGCACCTTCTCTGCATTCCTGTGTTGGTCTCACGTATCGTACTGGGTGCGACTCTGCTCTCTGCTCCTCTTATCCGGTGGCTTATGCTGGCACGCCATAGGTGTCTTTTTCTGATTGACGCGCAAAATCTCAGGATGTTTGTCTTTAGAATCGAGTTCCTTATCTCTGAACTTAACTTGAATTTCAACAATCGGCTCGTCGGACAATCTAATTTGGTTTATGACATCTAATCTGATCTTTCGTTTCTTATCTTCCAATGTCACAATACCATCACCGACGTCGATACATGCGCGTGCGGTTCTCATAAATGGTCGGCCTAGCAAAACGGTTTCCTTTGCAGGGGTATTCGGCTTGTCCATGTCTACTACGTAGTAGTCTGCTAAGAACTTGAGTCCACCGACATGTGTCAAGACAACTTCTGTTCTACCTTTTGCTTCGGTCCGTGAGTTGTCCGCAAGTAGCAGTTTGATTTCTGCAGGTTCTATTGGTCCCATAGATGATGCGGAGTACAAGGAATAGGGAAGTAAGTTCACGGAGGCTCCTAGGTCAAGCATGCACTCGCTCGCAAACGTATCTCCTATTGTGCATGGGATTGTGAAGGTTCCCGGATCAGAAAGCTTTTCTGGTAGGTGCGGAGCCAAACACAACTTCAGACTTGCCTGGAAATCATTCAGCATGATGTCCTCGTTCTGCTCTTGTGCGTCAGGAATGACGCGCGTAAATACTGGTGCGACGACTACATCTTGAGTCAGCTCTGCTGCGCCATCAGTAGCGCGTGTGTAAGCTGGCGCGATAGTAGCCATTTGTTTTAATTTTTAATTGTGTCGGAAGGTGTGTGCATCTCAATTAATTTATAGGGTAGATTGTAGATGGTGGTTGAAATGTCCACCTACTAATTCTATTACTGAATAATTAATTTTCGAAGCTCATGTTTTACTTTATAATTAATTGTGCCACTAGGTTAGAAGGTAGTTGCTGTCTATTGTAATTAATTGAATGTTTGTTAAGGTGTCATTCTGTAGGCAGAAAGTGACAATCTTTTATAATTAATTCAATGTCCATTAAGTTTTATTTAGTAGGTAGGCAATCACAGTCACAGTCTTTTATATTTAATTAAATATTTGTTACGGCGTTAGTACTAGGTAGGCAATCACTTTGTTTTATATTTATTTCAATGTTTATTAAGGTGTTAGTCGGTAGGCGAGCAGTCACCGTCTTTTGTAGTTAATCAATGTTTGTTAAAGTGTCAGCATATAGGCAGACAATTGTTGTATTTTGTACTTATTTCAATATTTGTTAAGTTGTCAACAAGATGGTGGGCATGCGCTGCCTTTTTCTAAAGCATTAGCATTGTGGACTCAAATAATCAAAATGATCTTTCATGAAATAACACATTTAAGTTCACTAGTTGTTTGATGCACAGTTATGTGCACATCGATTGAAATATAATATTATATTCTATATCGGTCTTTAATACTACATTTAATATATAATCAACATATGAGATAAAGTAAATACGAAAGAAGTCAAGGGTAAAATAGGAAAGAAAATGTGGCTTCAGAGGTAACCGTTAATAGACCTACTTAGCTTTATATATAGGAAAGATAAACAAGAGTTGAGTTCTAGAAGGATATTAAATTTTTGTAAGACGTAAAGACTTAATCTCAACCGTTGGTTTCGATTAATCTAGCGGTTGAGATTAAATTGATTTGTAATTAAATTTAAAATGAATTAGCTAAAAACACAGGGCGCTTGAGATGAAAATCAACGATTGAGATGATGTCCTTCCGTCTCACATAAATGGATTGGTCCTCCTTAAACATTATTCAGATAAACAATATTAAATCATTTCATGAATCACGTGATATGAAAAACAAATGTTATACACAATTCTTAGAAACAAATGATGATTATGTTTTCATCATTTAATCGAATATTTGTCTACAATGCATTATCTAAAAAAACTAAATAAATTTTTATGATAATAATAGATTAAGGGAAGGGATCAGGTATAAAGTTTTTTAAGTGTATAAAATATACATTAATATAAGCTGTTAAAATAATCAAATCAATGGACCAGATTTTAAACCAAATTAAATTAAAAAGTTACCAAATATGGAATTAAAATATTTCGTAATTAATTTCGAGGGTAATTTGGGAATTGAAAATTAGGTTTTTTTGTCAAATCCCATAATTCACTCCACATATTAGGTTGTTTTGAAATTTCTTGAAACAACCTCCAAAATTCGACGAATAAGCTTCCTAAGACACATCCACATCGCCGCTGTCGTTTTCCCGCATCGCTGCTCTCGTCTTCATGCATCGATTTCAAAATCATCCGACATCTAACTCGCGCCGGCCGCTGTAAACCGCCACACACATGTCTTTCCTGGACTTGTAAGTGCTAAGATTTAATAGGGTTTCTAATATCTTGTTTTTTGTTGTTGCGATTTATTGATGTTTTTGTGTGTTTCAGTTGAAATTTTTTGTTTAATTACAGAATGTAGACAAGCAAGACGTGCTGCGTCTTTAGACGTGAATTGAGGACAAAGAACAAGTTTGATCGATATATGTATGGTCCACCAATTAGAGAACTATGGTTCTAGAACCATCCAATATAAATACTTGAACCATGTCGAATCTCGAAAATTAACTTAATCGATTTGTATATGGTCCACAAAATTGTACCGAAAGATTCGGATAAGGACATTCAAATACATGAATAGAGGACAAAAAACAAGTTTGATCGATATCTTTATGGTCCACCAATTAGCAAATTATGATTGTAGAACCATCCAATTTAAATACCTGAACCATATCGAATCTCGAAAATTAACTTAATCGATTTATATTTGGTCCAGAAAATTGAACTATATGGTTCAAGAACCATCTAGTTCAATAATTTGAACCATATCAAGTTTGTTTCACGATTAACTCTCAAATTTTTCATATAATTCTAAACACATTTTTGGAATAAAATAATTCATGTTTGATGATAACCAATGTATAAATCACTCGATATATGTATGGTCCAAAAAATTTATAATCCATGTGTTTTTTACTACGGTGAATATTTTCATTCCTTTTATATCGTAACAACATTAATCTATAGTAATTCAAATTTTATTTTACAACTCACGTTACAAGCCACAAACCACGGTCCACGGAGGGATATTAGTAAATCAACGACCGGCTTTACTCTCATAATCAATTCAATATTAGCCTGTAACGTTGCTCAGTCGGTAAACTCATATATAAGATGGCTCAGTTTGATTTGAATTGTCATCCGGAAGACATCACACAACACAATAGAGTCGATCCGATGTTGGACTTTAACACAAAGCACTCCGTGCAGGTCTATTCAGGTATTTTTGTGATTGAATGCAAAACATATCTGATCATGTAGTTATCATCACTAATTTACTTTAAATTCACGAGTTTTAATGGATTGCACATCAAATTACGAAAATTAATATTATTTAATGCAATTGTTGTCGACTTAGTTATCCACGTATAACTTTATTATCCTTATGAGTAATATTATCAATATATGTCGAGTGTTCTTATTGTCCTGTTCGTTGTTCGATACAAAATCAAAATAATTTACGTAAGAACACTTGTGTTAGTAACTAGGTCAGCTTGGACAAGTGTTGCATGTGATCATTGGCTTAAACATGTCTTGCTTCAACAAGTCGCCATACAAGAAAGCCTGTGTGCTTTCAGTGACATGTCATAGATGCTGGTGAGACAAAGCATGACGAATGTGTTGATACAAATGAAGAAAATGTGTTTTATCAGTGACTGATGCTGCTCAATCTGATACTGAGATGTTCCAAACAGGGGCTGTTGTTGCAACAGGTGAGTTAGACTAGTCAGATCCGATTTTCTTCAGAAAAGGAAATGGATTATTAATTCAGGGAGTTTTGAGTAAAGTAATTAAATGGAAGCATTTTATTGAAGTCTTAGACACGGCTAATCACAAGAAGTCCCAGTGTGAATCACATAGACTTAAACTAGGTATGTGTGTCTGACGGGCACGTCATTGTGTGCTGCAAATTTGTCCCTCTCCTCTCTAGTATAGTCTAGGTAAGTCAGGGGTCGAATCCACAGGGAGCGGTGAGAAGTCATCTTTTATCTGCGACTAAAAGATTGGGGTCGTGTGAGTTAAACAAGCAGAAGAAAGAAAACATGAGCGTGAGTACTACTGGCGCACAGAATGAATACAAGTGTAAACTATAAATCAGAGATGAGCTCAGCTTAGACTTATTACTATGAACCTCTATGTTTATCACGGGTTTTTCTAAGGATCTATGACTGGTTGTTCACGCAAGCTAAGGTCCGGTAAAGGCTTAATAACTTATACATATATTCCGATAAAGGTCTATATGATATTACTACCCAACCTAGTCTAATTAACCACGAATTCGGTAAAGGTAGTGATTAACTATTCTAGTGCTACTCCTATCATTCACTGTAACGTACCTCTGATAGTTTAACGTTAGATAATAGAGTCTATAATTAGGTCTGCGGGTAGAGGCTTCGCCTAACTATCTAAACTAGTTATCATGCAAGTATGCTCGGAGTAATAATACTAAACAGGTCATGCATTAATAATAAAACCTCAAAACATATTATTCATAGTTCAAAGTCTAAACTAAATTCAGAAAGTTAGCTAGACATGCTGAACATAATCATCTCAATATTCATATGAAAACAACAAGTAAAGACACTATAGCCTAGTGCGCGCGTCGTCAGTGTGCGTCTCAGTCTTGTGCCGGCAGTTCTGCGATTTATTCTTCTAATCTTCTCCAAGTCGCCTCTCTACGCAAATATGTACATGTCTGGAATTTCTTGGTAGCTGTGTATTTATACTCTTGCCTTCTAGGGTTTCCACAAATAATTAGGCAAGAGAATATGTCCTTATCACTAAAATCAGCTTTGGAAATATCTTTATCTCTAAATTCTTGACTTAGAAATATTCTTTGCGCGTGATGACGTCATCGCTCCGGATTTGTCGCTGATTGCTGACGTCATCATTTTGCTCTGCTCTGCGCGACCCATACTCGCGCGCCACACTGCTCGCGCGCTCGTTGGTCTTTGGCTCTTGTCAACTTTGTTGTCTTTTGTTCCGAGATTCAGCCTTCTTGTTGCACTTTTGCGCTAACTCTTTCAATCAACCTGAGATACAAAACTACACCAAAAGCGTAATCTTATACTAAATATGTTAGAATCTAAGCAGTGTAAAGGACCTAAAACAGCATACAAAAGTGCTCTATCAGTGTCGCAGATACGTGATTTGCATCAGAGAACCTTGATCAGTTCCTGAACAGGAGCAAGTTATATTTGATTGTCAAGTTAAAAAGGACTGATGAGGCTCAACGATAGAAGTTTTGGTATGTTAAGGCACTGGATCAGAATCTGAGAAGAAGATGTAGTGATAAGGAGATGTCTGTTGCGGGGGAGTACGCAAAGGAAACAGTTGTCAGACGGCCTGCTTGAGTAGAGAAGTGAATCAGGCACCTTGTCATATTTATTGACAAAAGGGGGAGTATCTTTGGCTTGTGAGATGCGTATGTTTATTTTGCCAACAAATTGTCAAGGGGGAGATTGAAAGCACACGGGCTCTCTTGTATGGCAACTTGTTGATCACATGCAACACTTGTCCAAGCTGACCTAGTCAGTAACCTATTGCTAAAACATAGGAAGAGATAAGGTTATAATTCAAACAGTTGATCAGATAATTCAAGATGTTCAAATAGCTGTGCAACATTATCTGGAACAGACTGGAATATCTTATCAGATAATTCAAATTGAAGATAAGATATGGTGGTTGGCTAAAATCAAGGAGATTTGACACTATAAATACAAAGCACATCACCATAATTCGTATCTCTCTCATTCATATTTGTATTGCATATCAACTTGGAGAGAGCAATCGGAATTGTGCACATAAACGGAGAAGACAGACATGGAACAGAATACGCAGCATACATCACATTGAGGTGGAATAGGAGGCTGCGTCTTTACTCGACT
This sequence comes from Sedum album, assembly GCA_006409495.1. Classification (NCBI taxonomy): domain Eukaryota; kingdom Viridiplantae; phylum Streptophyta; class Magnoliopsida; order Saxifragales; family Crassulaceae; genus Sedum; species Sedum album. The sequence goes on from QZGG01000710.1 coordinate 31,850, forward strand.
AATCACATTGATTTGAGAGTAAACGAGGTTCGTGTGGAGAACCGGAGATCAGAACTGAAGAGCTGATCTGGAGGACAACCAAAGTTGGAGTTCGGTACTTACAGCGGAGGTTTCGTAAGTCTTTCACTAGTTTGTAGGTTACAGAGTAGTTGAAAAATACTTGTAACAGAACTTTTGTCATAGTGAAAAGTTTCCCCTGGGCTTGTGGTAAAAGCCCCCTGACTAAGCCTTAAAGGAGCCGAACAGGGTAACCAATTGCTGTCTCGTTTTACTTTACTGCACTGTCTACTAACAACCTTGAACAGTTTTTGTTACAGTCAAACCTTGAACAAACAACTGAACTAAGAAAGTGACACTCGATTTCATACACATTTCGTTACACTTTTAACACCTTGACAAGTCCCCAGGCACTCAAAATCCAAAAAGAATCAAAACTCTAAATAGTTACAAATTAACAAACTACAAATCCCAGATAAATCTCTAAACACCCAATTAAGAATCTCGAAGTAAACCTCATTCGATTTCCATAACAAGACGCATTTCGAATCCAGTGGGGGAAGCGGACTGGATCGGAGCGGTTTTGGATCACACCACTAAGATTTAAGAAAGCACCTCAATCTGATTCAATAAATCGACCCAAAATCGCCTCAAGCAGCTCAAGTAATAATTTCCACCTCATCTGTAAGGCTCTTGAACTTGAACCGATCGAGTCACAAGATGTGCAAAAGCATCATTAATTACTAGGCTCAAACATATCCCACCTGAACTCCTTCCAAGCTCCTCCTCAGCCTTTCCTCCTTAAACATCTTGTTAATATCAATATGTCAAAATCAGCTGAAACATAAACAATCAATTATGAACACATCGGTCCAAATATATATATGAAGTTCAAGAAGATCAACTGGTTAAGATAGACAATGTCGATTTTGTTTATTTATATAAAAAGGTTAACAGACTCGATGAGAAACAGACAGACAGAGATAGATAGAATGACACAACACTAGCAAGCACTTTATTTAGGTAAACTCAGTAGCAGAAGATCAAGAAGAAGGAGAAACGGCCCCCAGCTAGCCGATGACATTGCCCCCAGTACGCGGTCAGACGTTGCAGGGAACGTCGCACATGCACAACCTCTCAGGAAACCCTTCGCAGTTGCCATCTTCAAAACCGTTTTCAATGCAGGCAGATGCACAATTCTGGTTGCTCAGACAGATACCGAAGTCAGGGTTAGGAGCGGTACAGCGTGAGTCGGCTGTGTTAGAGATGAGAACGGCTGACAAAAGTGTCAGAAGGAGAAAGACTTTTGTGGTTTGGGACTTCATTTTTGTGTTATTCTAGCAAATGGTGTATTACTACTCACCCCAACCTCCTTATTTATAGGAGAGGGTTTACCTATTAAATAAACTAAGGTTTGCTTATTAATTGTGTATGGTAGATCACATTTATTTAGCTATTTCACTTTCATCGATTTGGGTGTATTAATCGTACGGTAGAACACATTTATCGATTGTGGTGCATTAATCGTATGGTAGAACACATTTAACACATCGCCACCAAATTATAAACATTTAGCTAGGGTTACACAAATAAACAAAACGATCACAAATTAAACCATGCATACCTAACAAATACTCCTAGCACTTAATTAGCTAGGGTTACTCAAATAAATAAAACAGTCACAAATTAAACCATGCGTGCCTAACAAATACTCCTAGCACTTAATTAGCTAGGGTTACTTAAATAAACAAAATAGTCACAAATTAAACCATGCATACCTAACAAATACTCCTAGCACTTAATTAACTAGGGTTACTCAAATAAACAAAACTGTTGCAAACTAAACCATGCATACCTAACAAATACTCCTAGCACTTAAGGTTCACAATTAACTAGGGTTAATCAAAAAACAAAATGGTCACAAATTAAACCATGTGTACCTAACAATTACTCATAGTAATTAAGGTTCACAATTATCATCAGCCAAATTACCAATGAGTCATTTACAACTCAACCATCATCCGATTTAAATTAGTTAGGGTTGATAAAAAAGCATAACAGTCACAAAATAATAGGTACCTAATAAATACGAGTAGTATTTAAAACTCATAGTTATCATTAACTAAATTAGCAAAGTGTGATTTACAATTCAACAACCATCACGTATTAATAGAAATTACGTGGCTCAGAATCACAAGGTGTGACTTACTGAGTACCACTACTATTTTTCTTCCGCCTAGATTTTTCTTCTGCATACACTTGATTTTTAGATTTTGATTAACTTTTGTGTGAGTTTTTTTACTACTTTTCATTTGTAATTTTTTGAGTTTTCATTATTTATGTGTTAATAAAAAATATTTTCTATTATGAGAATATTTAAGTAAAGGAATGAGTAGTTAATTATAAATTTAATCAAGACAAGAATTTTGGATAAATAACTGAAGAGTAGAGATCTCATACAAAGTAAATTTTTATACAAAGTATAAAGTATATAATTCACGAAAAGAAGACACATAATTCATGAATTAATATCCTCATTTTATGGATTATATTAACTCATTAATTAAGATTTTGTAATTAATTTGAACCGTTAGATGTAAATAAATAAATGCACTAGATTAGTTTGTAGTTTGTATGAAAATAAGCACTTTGTATATGATCCATTACCATAGATTAATTATCATTTTATATATTTAATATTATAAGATAAATATTAATAATTGTTTTTATTTTATCACTGCTAAAAGATGTATTTGATATGTTTTTATATTTAATATATGTGAAAATTATTAACTTTTGCATCATGTCATTGCACTTGTCACGTGCAAAACATATGCAACTCACATGTCTCATTAATGTGTTGGCACAATCTGTTGCATTGAAAAAATGCAATCAACGGATGCAGGAAAGGATTCATGAGTCCACCAAAATAGATGGATTTACATGATACAATTCCTATATATATATCAATCAGAACAAGAGAGTGTACAAGCTAGATGTTCACCAATTATTATATGGCAAGTTTTGTCCCCACACAATAAATAACAGTCGTGTACGTAGTTCATAAATTATTCAATATTTTTTCATGTGTGTTTTGCTAAGCTTCGCGCGAGAGAGAAACCTTCGCTAAGCGTTTCTTGCTTTTCCTGTTTAGAACTTTATCAAATTCGTGATTATTTAAACTAGACTGAGTATTAATATCATATAAACCCTGACCGAAATAAATGTGTGGATTATTAAGCCCTGACCACACCTTAATTCACTCGATCTATTTGTCATATATCAGTTGTAACCGATGATAAGCATATGTTCATAAGGATAAGTCTGAGCTGATAGCATCTCATAATATTGTCGAACAACTCTGTAATAGTGCACCAGTATAGTCACACGAATATTACTTGCTTTGCTATATTAGAGAGGAGTCTGTGATAAATTTTGTAGCGTTCAACGACCGTCCATCAACCACCACTTTCTAATTGACGCGCAAAATCTCAGGATGTTTGTCTTTAGAATCGAGTTCCTTATCTCTGAACTTAACTTGATTTTCAACAATCGGCTCGTCGGACAATCTAATTCGGTTTATGACATCTAATCTGATCTTGCGTTTCTTATCTTCCAATGTCACAATACCATCACCGACGTCGATACATGCGCGTGCGGTTCTCATAAATGGTCGGCCTAGCAAAACGGTTTCCTTTGCAGGGGTATTCAGCTTGTCCATGTCTACTACGTAGTAGTCTGTTAAGAACTTGAGTCCACCAACATGTGCCAAGACATCTTCTATTCTACCTTTTGCTTCGGTCCGTGAGTTGTCCGCAAGTAGCTGTTCGATTTCCGCAGGTTCTAATGGTCCCATAGATGACGCGGAGTACAAGGAATAGGGAAGTAAGTTCACGGAGGCTCCTAGGTCAAGCATGCACTAGCTCGCAAACGTATCTCCTAGCGCAAACGTATCTCCTATTGTGCATGGGATTGTGAAGGTTCCCGAATCAGAAAGCTTTTCTGGTAGGTCCGGAGCCAAACACAACTTCAGACTTGCCTGGAAATCATTCAGCATGATGTCCTCTGCTCTTGAGTCAGCTCTGCTGCGCCACCAGTAGCGCGCGTGTTAGCTGGCGCGACAGTAGCCATTTGTTTTGATTTTTGATTGTGTTGGAAGGTGTGTCTATCTCAATTAATTTATAGGGTAGATTGTAGATGGTGGTTGAAATGTCCACCTACTAATTCTATTATTGAATAATTAATTTTCGAAGCTCATGTTTTACTTTATAATTAATTGTGCCACTAGGTTAGAAGGTAGTCGCTGTCTATTGTAATTAATTGAATGTTTGTTAAGGTGTCATTCTGTAGGCAGAAAGTGACAATCTTTTATAATTAATTCAATGTCTATTAAGTTTTAGTTAGTAGGTAGGCAATCACAGTCACAGTCTTTTATATTTTAATTAAATATTTGTTACGGCGTTAGTACTAGGTAGGCAATCACTTTGTTTGTATTTATTTCAATGTTTATTAAGGTGTTAGTCGGTAGCGCGAGCAGTCACCGTCTTTTGTAGTTAATCAATGTTTGTTAAAGTGTCAGCATATAGGCAGACAATTGTTGTATTTTGTACTTATTTCAATATTTGTTAAGTTGTCAACAAGATGGTGGCATGCGCTGCCTTTTCTAAAGCATTAGCATTGTGGACTTAAATAATCAAAATGATCTTTCATGAAATAACACATTTTAAGTTCACTAGTTGTTTGATGCACAGTTATGTGCACATCGATTGAAATATAATATTATATTCTATATCAGTCTTTAATACTACATTTTAATATATAATCAACATATGAGATAAAGTAAATACGAAAGAAGTCAAGGGTAAAAATAGGAAAGAAAATGTGGCTTCAGAGGTAACCGTTAATAGACCTACTTACGCTTTATATATAGGAAAGATAAACAAGAGTTGAATTCTAGAAGGATATTAAATTTTTGTGAGACGTAATGACTTAATCTCAACCGTTGGTTTCGATTATCTAGCGGTTGAGATTAAATTGATTTGTAATTAAATTTAAAATGAATTAGGTAAAAAACACAGGGCGTTGAGATGAAAATCAACGATTGAGATGATGTTCCTTCCGTCTCACATAAATGCATTGGTCCTCCTTGAACCTTATTCAGATAAACAATATTAAATCATTTCATGAATCACATGATATGAAAAACAAACGTTATACACAATTCTTAGAAACAAATGATGATTATGTTTTCATCATTTAATCGAATATTTGTCTACAATGCATTATCTAAAAAACTAAATAAATTTTTATGATATAATAGATTAAGGGAAGGGATCAGGTATAAAGTTTTTTAAGTGTATAAAATATACATTATATAAGCCGTTAAAATAATCAAATCAACAGACCAGATTTAAACCAAAGTCAAATTAAAAAAGTTACCAAATATGGAATTAAAATATTTCGTAATTAATTTCGAGGGTAATTTGGGAATTGAAAATTAGGTTTTTTTGTCAAATCCCATAATTCACTCCACATATTAGGTTTGTTTTGAAAATTCTTGAAACAACCTTCCAAAATCGACGAATAAGCTTCCTAAGAACACATCCACATTCGCCGCTGTCGTTTCCCGCATCGCTGCTCTCGTCTTCATGCATCGATTTCAAAATCATCCGACATCTAACACGCGCTGGCTGCTGTAAAACGCCACACACATGTCTTTCATGGACTTGTAAGTGCTACGATTTAATAGGGTTTCTAATATCTTGTTTTTTGTTGTTGCGATTTATTGATGTTTTTGTGTGTTTGAGTTGAAATTTTTTGTTTAATTACAGAATGTAGACAAGCAAGACGTGATGCGTCTTTAGACGTGAATTGAGGACAAAGAACAAGTTTGATCGATATATGTATGGTCCACCAATTAGAGAACTATGGTTCTAGAACCATCCAATATAAATACTTGAACCATGTCGAATCTCGAAAATTAACTTAATCGATTTGTATATGGTCCACAAAATTGTACCGAAAGATTCGGATAAGGACATTCAAATACATGAATAGAGGACAAAAAACAAGTTTGATCGATATCTTTATGGTCCACCAATTAGCAAACTGCGATTGTAGAACCATCCAATTTAAATACCTGAACCATATCGAATCGCGAAAATTAACTTAATCGATTTATATGGTCCAGAAAATTGAACTATATGGTTCAAGAACCATCTAGTTCAATAATTTGAACCATATCAAGTTTGTTTCGCGATTAACTCTCAAATTTTTCATATAATTCAAAACACATTTTTGGAATAAAATAATTCATGTTTGATGATAACCAATGTATAAATCACTCGATATATGTATGGTCCAAAAAATTGTGTTAAATGGTGCTTGAACCATAGTTCGATATTTTGAATCATAACAAGTTGGATGTTAATAGTTTATAACTTATTCGATATATGTATGGTCCAAAAAAAATATAATATATGGTTCTTGAACCATATAGTTCGATATTTTGAACCATATCAAATTGGATGCTAATCAGTGTATAACTTACTCGATACATGTATGGTTCAAAGAAGTGTAATGTATGGTTCTTGAACCATATATCTCGATAGATTACACGAATCATTATCACATGAATCGTTATTGCTTCTTACGTTTGAAAACATGTCGACTATAAATTTAAAATAGAATGAAATCAAAATTTGATTTGGGTAAAACGTAACTTATTTAATTAGTTTGAGAATTTTAAGGAGATAATATCTTAACCTGATCTTCAATATAATTGTTTTATGGAACTTTAAGAATTTGCCATTTTGTTGTTATTTTGGTAAGTATTTTAATGCGTATTAAAACCGTTGGATTGAAATCAATCTACGGTTGACATAGTTTTATATTTTATACCAAAACTAACACTTTATACTTGATCCCTTCCCATTTTGATAAATTAATTTTTGATAATAATAATTTAAATTAATAAATAGATTTATGACAAAAGATCATCTATAAACTAGCAAATAAGTTATAAAATATAAATCAATGTAAGCCCTTGATCCAAATCAATCCCATGGACAGATTTTAATGCAGTTTTTTTATTATCTTAATTCAAAAAGGCTAATATCGTCATTTATAATCCATGTGTTTTTTTATTACGGTGAATATTTTCATTCCTTTTTTATCGTAACAACATTAATCTATAGTAATTCAAATTTTATTGGGTTAATTACAGATGACCACCCGCATAATATGCCATATTCCATGCCACCACCCTTATATTGCAATATTACATTCGACCACCTTTATAACTAAAAACTTTCCAAAGAACCACCTCAGTTAACGGCAGTTAACGGAGAGGGTGGTTAAACGGAAACAAAATTGATTATAAAGGTGGCGAAGTGGAAACATATTTATTATAGAGGTGGTTTATTGTAATAAAAATACTATTATTATATTAAAAAATTAATATATTTAACGGTAACGGTGACAGTACAGTGCGTGGGTGGTTGATTGGAAATTTTATACTTATAAGGGTGGTGGAATGTATTATTACAATATAGGGGTGGTTTGGTGGAATATAGCATATTATACGGGTGGTTATCCGTAATTAACCCAATTTTATTTTACAACTCACGTTACAAGCCACAAACCACGGTCCACGGAGGGATATTAGTAAATCAACGACCGGCTTTACTCTCATAATCAATTCAATATTAGCCTGTAACGTCGCTCAGTCGGTAAACTCATATATAAGATGGCTCAGTTCGATTTGAATTGTCATCCGGAAGACATCACACAACACAATAGAGTCGATCCGATGTTGGACTTTAATACAAAGCACTCCGTGCAGGTCTATTCAGGGTATTTTTGTGATTGAATGCAAAACATATCTGATCATGTAGTTATCGTCACTGATTTACTTTAAATTCACGAGTTTTAACGGATTGCACATCAAATTACGAAAATTAATATTATTTAATGCAATTGTTGTCGACTTAGTTATCCACGTATAACTTTATTATCCTTATGAGTAATATTATCAATATATGTCGAGTGTTCTTATTGTCCTGTTGGTTGTTCGATACAAAATCAAAATAATTTACGTAAGAACACTTGTGTTAGTAACTAGGTCAGCTTGGACAAGTGTTGCATGTGATCATTGGCTTAAACATGTCTTGCTTCAACAAGTCGCCATACAAGAAAGCCTGTGTGCTTTCAGTGACATGTCATAGATGCTGGTGAGACAAAGCATGACGAAAGTGTTGATACAAATGAAGAAAAATGTGTTTTATCAATGACTGATGCTGCTCAATCTGATACTGAGATGTTCCAGACAGAGGCAGTTGTTGCAACAGGTGAGTAAGACTAGTCAGATCCGATTTTTCTTCAGAAAAGGAAATGGATTATTAATTCAGGGGGAGTTTTGAGTAAAGTAATTAAATGGAAGCATTTTATTGAAGTTTTAGACACGGCTAATCACAAGAAGTCCCAGTGTGAATCACATAGACTTAAACTAGGTATGTGTGTCTGACGGGCACGTCATTGTGTGCTGCAAATTTGTCCCTCTCCTCTCTAGTATAGTCTAGGTAGGTCAGGGGTCGAATCCACAGGGAGCGGTGAGAAGTCATCTTTTATCTGCGACTAAAAGATTGGGGTCGTGTGAGTTAAACAAGCAGAAGAAAGAAAACATGAGCGTGAGTACTACTGGCGCACAGAATGAATACAAGTGTAAACTATAAATCAGAGATGAGCTCAGCTTAGACTTATTACTATGAACCTCTATGTTTATCACGGGTTTTTCTAAGGATCTATGACTGGTTGTTCACGCAAGCTAAGGTCCGGTAAAGGCTTAATAACTTATACATATATTCCGATAAAGGTCTATATGATATTACTACCCAACCTAGTCTAATTAACCACGAATTCGGTAAAGGTAGTGATTAACTATTCTAGTGCTACTCCTATCATTCACTGTAACGTACCTCTGATAGTTTAACGTTAGATAATAGAGTCTATAATTAGGTCTGCGGGTAGAGGCTTCGCCTAACTATCTAAACTAGTTATCATGCAAGTATGCTCGGAGTAATAATACTAAACAGGTCATGCATTAATAATAAAACCTCAAAACATATTATTCATAGTTCAAAGTCTAAACTAAATTCAGAAAGTTAGCTAGACATGCTGAACATAATCATCTCAATATTCATATGAAAACAACAAGTAAAGACACTATAGCCTAGTGCGCGCGTCGTCAGTGTGCGTCTCAGTCTTGTGCCGGCAGTTCTGCGATTTATTCTTCTAATCTTCTCCAAGTCGCCTCTCTACGCAAATATGTACATGTCTGGAATTTCTTGGTAGCTGTGTATTTATACTCTTGCCTTCTAGGGTTTCCACAAATAATTAGGCAAGAGAATATGTCCTTATCACTAAAAATCAGCTTTGGAAATATCTTTATCTCTAAATTCTTGACTTAGAAATATTCTTTGCGCGTGATGACGTCATCGCTCCGGATTTGTCGCTGATTGCTGACGTCATCATTTGCTCTGCTCTGGGCGACCCATACTCGCGCGCCACACTGCTCGCGCGCTCGTTGGTCTTTGGCTCTTGTCAACTTTGTTGTCTTTTGTTCCGAGATTCAGCCTTCTTGTTGCACTTTTGCGCTAACTCTTTCAATCAACCTGAGATACAAAACTACACCAAAAGCGTAATCTTATACTAAATATGTTAGAATCTAAGCAGTGTAAAGGACCTAAAACATCATACAAAAGTGCTCTATCACTGTCGCAGATACGTGATTTGCATCAGAGAACCTTGATCAGTTACAGAACAGGAGCAAGTTATATTTGATTGTTCAAGTTAAAAAGGACTGATGAGGCTCAACGATAGATGTTTTGGTATGTTAGAGGCACTGGATCAGAATCTGAGAAGAAGATGTAGTGATAAGGAGATGTCTGTTGCGGGGGGAGTACGCAAAGGAAACAGTTGTCAGACGGCCTGCTTGAGTAGAGAAGTGAATCAGGCACCTTGTCATATTTATTGACAAAAAGGGGAGTATCTTTGGCTTGTGAGATGCGTATGTTTATTTTGCCAACAAATTGTCAAGGGGAGATTGAAAGCACACGGGCTCTCTTGTATGGCAACTTGTTGATCACATGCAACACTTGTCCAAGCTGACCTAGTCAGTAACCTATTGCTAAAACATAGGAAGAGATAAGGTTATAATTCAAACAGTTGATCAGATAATTCAAGATGTTCAAATAGCTGTGCAACATTATCTGGAACAGACTGGAATATCTTATCAGATAATTCAAATTGAAGATAAGATATGGTGGTTGGCTAAAATCAAGGAGATTTGACACTATAAATACAAAGCACCATCACCATAATTCGTATCTCTCTCATTCATATTTGTATTGCATATCAACTTGGAGAGAGCAATCGGAATTGTGCACATAAACGGAGAAGACAGACATGGAACAGAATACGCAGCATACATCACATTGAGGTGGAATAGGAGGCTGCGTCTTTACTCGACTAATCACATTGATTTGAGAGTAAACGAGGTTCGTGTGGAGAACCGGAGATCAGAACTGAAGAGCTGATCTGGAGGACAACCAAAGTTGGAGTTCGGTACTTACAGCGGAGGTTTCGTAAGTCTTTCACTAGTTTGTAGGTTACAGAGTAGTTGAAAAATACTTGTAACAGAACTTTTGTCATAGTGAAAAGTTTCCCCTGGGCTTGTGGTAAAAGCCCCCTGACTAAGCCTTAAAGGAGCCGAACAGGGTAACCAATTGCTGTCTCGTTTTACTTTACTGCACTGTCTACTAACAACCTTGAACAGTTTTTGTTACAGTCAAACCTTGAACAAACAACTGAACTAAGAAAGTGACACTCGATTTCATACACATTTCGTTACACTTTTAACACCTTGACAAGTCCCCAGGCACTCAAAATCCAAAAAGAATCAAAACTCTAAATAGTTACAAATTAACAAACTACAAATCCCAGATAAATCTCTAAACACCCAATTAAGAATCTCGAAGTAAACCTCATTCGATTTCCATAACAAGACGCATTTCGAATCCAGTGGGGGAAGCGGACTGGATCGGAGCGGTTTTGATCACACCACTAAGATTTAAGAAAGCACCTCAATCTGATTCAATAAATCGAACCCAAAATCGCCTCTAGCAGCTCAAGTAATAATTTCCACCTCATCTGTAAGGCTCTTGAACTTGAACCGATCGAGTCACGAGATGTGCAAAAGCATCATTAATTACTAGGCTCAAACATATCCCACCTGAACTCCTTCCAAGCTCCTCCTCAGCCTTTCCTCCTTAAACATCTTGTTAATATCAATATGTCAAAATCAGCTGAAACATAAACAATCAATTATGAACACATCGGTCCAAATATATATATGAAGTTCAAGAAGATCAACTGGTTAAGATAGACAATGTCGATTTTGTTTATTTATATAAAAAGGTTAACAGACTCGATGAGAAACAGACAGACAGAGATAGACAGAACGACACAACACTAGCAAGCACTTTATTTCGGTAAACTCAGTAGCAGAAGATCAAGAAGAAGGAGAAACGGCCCCCAGCTAGCCGATGACATTGCCCCCAATACGTGGTCAGACTTTGCAGGGAACGTCGCACATGCACAACCTCTCAGGAAACCCTTCGCAGTCGCCATCTTCAAAACCGTTTTCAATGCAGGCAGATGCACAATTCTGGTTGCTCAGACAGATATCGAAGTAAGGGTTAGGAGCGATACAGCGTGAGTCGGCTGTGTTAGAGATGAGAACGGCTGACAAAAGTGTCAGAAGGAGAAAGACTTTTGTGGTTGGGGACTTCATTTTTATGTTATTCTAGCAAATGGTGTATTACTACTCACCCCAACCTTCTTATTTATAGGAGAGGGTTTACCTATTAAATAAACTAAGGTTTGCTTATTAATTGTGTATGGTAGATCACATTTATTTAGCTATTTCACTTTCATCGATTTGGGTGTACTAATCGTACGGTAGAACACATTTATCGATTGTGGTGCATTAATCGTATGGTAGAACACATTTAACACATCGCCACCAAATTATAAACATTTAGCTAGGGTTACACAAATAAACAAAACGATCACAAATTAAACCATGCATACCTAACAAATACTCCTAGCACTTAATTAGCTAGGGTTACTCAAATAAACAAAACAGTCACAAATTAAACCATGCATACCTAACAAATACTCCTAGCACTTAATTACCTAGGGTTACTCAAATAAACAAAACTGTTGCAAACTAAACCATGCATACCTAACAAATACTCCTAGCACTTAAGGTTCACAATTAACTAGGGTTAATCAAAAAACAAAATGGTCACAAATTAAACCATGTGTACCTAACAATTACTCATAGTAATTAAGGTTCACAATTATAATCAGCCAAATTACCAATGAGTCATTTACAACTCAACCATCATCCGAATTAAATTAGTTAGGGTTGATAAAAAAGCAAAACAGTCGCAAAATAATAGGTACCTAATAAATACGAGTAGTGACGAGCACGTCGTGCTGCAAATTTATCCCGACTCTCCTACTAGTATAGTATTGGCAAGCTGGGGTCGAATCCACAGGGAACGGTGAGAATTCTCCTTTTAACTACAAACTAAGAATTGGGGTTGTGAGTGAAAACAATTAAAAGAAAGGAAAACTGTTGCGCAAGTGTAACTGGCGCACACACAGACAGTCAGTTTAGAAGATGTAAATAAAGATGCAAGAGATGAGCTCGGTTCAGATTCTTCACTATGAATTTCTATGTTTATCCTTGGTCACTAAAGATACACGATGTACTGTTCACGTAGGTTAAGGTCCTGTCACAGCTTAATAACCTACACATACATTCCGGTCAAGGTCCGTATGATATTATTACTCAATCTAGTCTAGTCAATAACGAATTTGGTCAAGGTAGCTACTGCCTATTCTAGTGTTACTATTATCATTCACAGTCACGTACTTCTGATAGTTTAACTATAGATAATAGATTCTACAACTAAGTCTGCGGTGCAAGGCTTCGCTTAATTGTCTAACCTAATTATCATGCAAATTGAGCTTGGAATAATAATACTCAACTTATTATGCAATTAAGAACAAGACCTCAAAACATGTCATTCATAGATTCAAATCCAAACCGAGTTCAGTGAGTTTAGCTACTCATACTGAATGAATACATCTCAAGAATAATTATATGACAACTAAAATAAAAAGACAAATCTGATGTGGTGCGTCGGTAGGCTCCGTGACTGCTCGCGCGCACAATCTCGCCAGAATTCTGCTCTTCTCTCGTCTGCACCGTGTCCAGCTCTCTAAGTACACACACTTGTGATTTCCATGAAGCTTTGTATTTATAGTCTTGCCTCCTAGGGTTTCCACGAATATTTAGGCAAGGATATCTGGAGAAATCTTCATTATCTATAAAAATCAGCTTAGGAAATATGTAATCTCCAAAAACCGAACTTAGAAATATTCTTTGCGCGTGATGACGTCATCGCTCCTGATATCTCGCTGTCTGCTGACGTCACCGCTCTGCTGTCTTCTGCGCAACCCTCACTCGCGCGCCATGGTGCTCGCGCGCTGGTGGTCTTTTGTCCTTTGTTGTCACCTTGTTGTCTTTTTGCTCGAGATTCAGCCTTCTTGTTGCGTTTTTATTCTAACTCTTCTTTTAAACCTGAGATACAAAACTACACCAAAAGCGTAATCTTATACTAAAATATGTTAGAATATCAGCAGTGTAAAGGACTTAAAGTAGCGTACAACTGTGCTCTATCAAGTAGTATTTAAAACTCATAGTTATCATTAACTAAATTAGCAAAGTATGATTTACAATTCAACAACCATCACGTATTAATGGAAATTACGTGGCTCACAATCACAAGGTGTGACTTACTGAGTACCACTACTCTTTTTCTTCCGCCTAGATTTTTCTTCTGCATACACTTGATTTTTAGATTTTGATTAACTTTTGTGTGAGTTTTTTTACTACTTTTCATTTGTAATTTTTTGAGTTTTCATTATTTTTATGTTAATAAAAAATATTTTCTATTATGAGAATATTTAAGTAAAGGAATGAGTAGTTAATTATAAATTTAATCAAGAGAAGAATTTTGGATAAATAACTGAAGAGTAGAGATATCATACAAAGTAAATTTTTATACAAAGTATAAAGTATATAATTCACGAAAAGAAGACACATAATTCATGAATTAATATCCTAATTTTATGGATTATATTAACTCATTAATTAAGATTTTGTAATTAATTTGAACCGTTAGATGTAAATAAATTAATGCACTAGATTAGTTTGTAGTTTGTATGAAAATAAGCACTTTGTATATGATCCATTACCATAGATTAATTTCATTTTATATATTTAATATTATAAGATAAATATTAATAATTGTTTTTATTTTATCACTGCCAAAAGATGTATTTGATATATTTTTATATCTAATATATGTGAAAATTATTAACTTTTGCATCATGTCATTGCACTTGTCACGTGCAAAACATATGCAACTCACATTTCTCATTAATGTGTTGGCACAATCTGTTGCATTGAAAAAATGCAATCAACGGATGCAGGAAAGGATTCATGAGTCCACCAAAATAGATGGATTCACATGATACAATTCCTATATATATATCAATCAGAACAAGAGAGTGTACAAGCTAAATGTTCACCAATTATTATATGGCAAGTTTTGTCCACACACAATAAATAACAGTCGTGTACGTAGTTCATAAATTATTCAATATTTTTTCATGTGTATTTTGCTAAGCTTCGCGCGAGAGAGAAACCTTCGCTAAGCGTTTCTTGCTTTTCCGGTTTAGAACTTTATCGAATTCGTGATTATTTAAACTAGACTGAGTATTAATATCATATAAACCCTGACCGAAATAAATGTGTGGATTATTAAGCCCTGACCACACCTTAATTCACTCGAACTATTTGTCATACATCAGTTGTAACCGATGATAAGCATATGTTCATAAGGATAAGTCTTAGTTGATAGCATCTCATAATATTGTCGAACAACTTTGTAATAGTGCGCCAGTATAGTCACACGAATATTACTTGCTTTGCTATATTAGAGAGGAGTCTGTGATAAATTTGTAGCGTTCAACGACCGTCCATCAACCACCACTTTCTGATTGACGCGCAAAATCTCAGGATGTTTGTCTTTAGAATCGAGTTCCTTATCTCTGAACTTAACTTGATTTTCAACAATCGGCTCGTCGGACAATCTAATTCGGTTTATGACATCTAATCTGATCTTGCGTTTCTTATCTTCCAATGTCACAATACCATCACCGACGTCGATACATGCGCGTGCGGTTCTCATAAATGGTCGGCCTAGCAAAACGGTTTCCTTTGCAGGGGTATTCGGCTTGTCCATGTCTACTACGTAGTAGTCTGCTAAGAACTTGAGTCCAGCGACATGTGTCAAGACATCTTCTATTCTACCTTTTGCTTCGGTCCGTGAGTTGTCCGCAAGTAGCAGTTCGATTTCCGCAGGTTCTAATGGTCCCATAGATGACGCGGAGTACAAGGAATAGGGAAGTAAGTTCACGGAGGCTCCTAGGTCAAGCATGCACTCGCTCGCAAACGTATCTCCTATTGTGCATGGGATTGTGAAGGTTCCTGGATCAGAAAGCTTTTCTGGTAGGTCCGGAGCCAAACACAACTTCAGACTTGCCTGGAAATCATTTAGCATGATGTCCTTGTTCTGCTCTTGTGCGTCAGGAACGACGCGCGTAAATACAGGTGCGACGACTACATCTTGAGTCAGCTCTGCTGCGCCATCAGTAGCGCGCGTGTTAGCTGGCGCGACAGTAGCCATTTGTTTTGATTTTTGATTGTGTTGGAAGGTGTGTCTATCTCAATTAATTTATAGGGTAGATTGTAGATGGTGGTTGAAATGTCCACCTACTAATTCTATTATTGAATAATTAATTTTCGAAGCTCATGTTTTACTTTATAATTAATTGTGCCACTAGGTTAGATGGTAGTCGCTGTCTATTGTAATTAATTGAATGTTTGTTAAGGTGTCATTCTGTAGGCAGAAAGTAATAATTTTTTATAATTAATTCAATGTCTATTAAGTTTTAGTTAGTAGGTAGGCAATCACAGTCACAGTCTTTTATATTTAATTAAATATTTGTTACGGCGTTAGTACTAGGTAGGCAATCACTTTGTTTTGTATTTATTTCAGTGTTTATTAAGGTATTAGTCGGTAGGCGAGTAGTCACCGTCTTTTGTAGTTAATCAATGTTTGTTAAAGTGTCAGCATATAGGCAGACAATTGTTGTATTTTGTACTTATTTCAATATTTGTTAAGTTGTCAACAAGATGGTGGGCATGCGCTGCCTTTTTCTAAAGCATTAGCATTGTGGACTTAAATAATCAAAATGATCTTTCATGAAATAACACATTTAAGTTCACTAGTTGTTTGATGCACAGTTATGTGCACATCGATTGAAATATAATATTATATTCTATATCAGTCTTTAATACTACATTTTAATACATAATCAACATATGAGATAAAGTAAATACAAAAGAAGTCAAGGGTAAAATAGGAAAGAAAATGTGGCTTCAGAGGTAACCGTTAATAGACCTACTTACGCTTTATATATAGGAAAGATAAACAAGAGTTGAGTTCTAGAAGGATATTAAATTTTTGTGAGACGTAAAGACTTAATCTCAACCGTTGGTTTCGATTAATCTAGCGGTTGAGATTAAATTGATTTGTAATTAAATTTAAAATGAATTAGCTAAAAACACAGGACGGTTGAGATGAAAATCAACGATTGAGATGATGTCCTTCCGTCTCACATAAATGCATTGGTCCTCCTTGAACCTTATTCAGATAAACAATATTAAATCATTTCATGAATCACGTGATATGAAAAACAAATGTTATACACAATTCTTAGAAACAAATGATGATTATGTTTTCATCATTTAATCAAATATTTGTCTACAATGCATTATCTAAAAAACTAAATAAATTTTTTATGATAATAATAGATTAAGGGAAGGGATCAGGTATAAAGTTTTTTAAGTGTATAAAATATACATTAATATAAGCCGTTAAAATAATCAAATCAACGGACCAAATTTTAAACCAAATCAAATTTAAAAGTTACCAAATATGGAATTAAAATATTTCGTAATTAATTTCGAGGGTAATTTGGGAATTGAAAATTAGGTTTTTTTGTCAAATCCCATAATTCACTCCACATATTAGGTTGTTTTGAAAATTCTTGAAACAACCTCCAAAATTCGACGAATAAGCTTCCTAAGACACATCCACATCGCCGTTATCATTTTCCCGCATCGCTGCTCTCGTCTTCATGCATCGATTTCAAAATCATCCGACATCTAACTCGCGCCGGCCGCTGTAAACCGCCACACACATGTATTTCCTGGACTTGTAAGTGGTACGATTTAATAGGGTTTCTAATATCTTGTTTTTTGTTGTTGCGATTTATTGATGTTTTTGTGTGTTTGAGTTGAAATTTTTTGTTTAATTACAGAATGTAGACAAGCAAGACGTGCTGCGTCTTTAGACGTGAATTGACGACAAAGAACAAGTTTGATCGATATATGTATGGTCCACCAATTAAAGAACTATGGTTCTAGAAGAGTTAGAATAAAAGTGCAACAAGAAGGCTGAATCTCGGAACAAAGGACATCAAAGTGAGAAAGAGCCAAAGACAACAAGCGCGCGAGCGCGCGAGCAGTGTGGCGCGCGAGAATGGGTCGCGCACAGCAGAGCAAAATGATGACGTCAGCAATCAGTGAAATATCCGGAGCGATGACGTCATCACGTGCAAAGAATATTTCTAAAGTCGGTTTTTGGAGATCAAGATATTCCCAAAAGCTGATTTTTAGAGATAAAGATGATTTCCTATAGATTTTCTTGCCTAAATATTCGTGGAAACCCTAGGAGGCAAGAGTATAAATACCAAGCTTCATGGAAATAACAAAGGAGCGATTTTAGAGAGTAGATCAGCGGCGGAGATAGAAAGCGGAGAGCGCTGCCGACGCGAGCAAGCGACGCATCATTCAGATTTGCTATTTTCTTTAGTTGTTCAATATTTATTCTTGAGATGTATACATTCAGTATGAGTAGCTAACTTACTGAATTCGGTTTGGATTCAGATCTATGAATTACATGTTTTGAGGTTTTGTTCTTAATTACATGTTAAGTTTAGTATTATTATTCCAAGCTCAATTGCATGATAGTTAGGTTAGAAAATTAAGCGAAGCCTTGCACCGCAGACTTAGTTGTAGAATCTTTATCTATAGTTAAACTATCAGAAGTACGTGACTGTGAATGATAGGAGTAACACTAGAATAGTCGATAGCTACCTTGACCGGATTCGTGGTTGACTGGACTAGAATTGAATAATAATATCATACGGACCTTGACCGGAATGTATTTGTAGGTTATTAAGCTGTGACAGGACCTTAACAGGCGTAAACTTTATATCATGTATCTGAACCAAGAGCTAGGAGAAGAGCTAAAAGTTCAAAAGTAATGTCTAAGGTGAAGGATGGCTTTGTTGGAGGCAAATATAATCGTGCGAAGAGTCAAAAACAAAAGCCTCCAACAAAAGAGAAGCTTAATGGGAAGTCGGCGCGACAAATGCAATTTCCAAAGCGCGGTGACCCATCACTCACTCCTTACAAAGATGTGAGGAGTCCTTGAACATTTGCTTGCACCGCTTAGTGAGGGATCCTAGCAAAGGACTCACTAAGTGTGTTTCTTGGAGTAAAGGCCTCGGCTACGTCTTAGCCAAGACGTTAAACTAGGCTAGTAAGTGTCGTGCCCCTACTCTTAATTTGCTTAAATGATTGATTGTTTGATTGATGGTTTGATTGAATGATTGTGCTTGCTCTATGTTGCTATAGATTTTGATTGTTTGTTTATATGAAAGATTGCTTGGCTTGCATAATTTCTTGTGAAATACGATTTGAGCTAAGTGTGGGGTGATTTCTTGCCTAGGAGATAGAATTTTTAGATGTGCCTAAGACTTAAGTTTTTTTCATGAAGTCTCACTTTAAGGCATAAGTTCCCTATTTCCTAAATCCTCCTAGGCCGAGCAACATATCCTTTAGCTTAGCCGAGCAATCCAATAAATGTCAAGCCAAGAAAAAGCAGTTAAATTTGCCCTGGCCGAGCGGATTGTTTCAGTCGGCCGAGCAGATTTCCTGATCAGAAAATAATCAAAGTCATGAAATCTGCTCTCGGGTAAATTTCAGTCGGCCGAGCAGACTATTAAATTTTGATACCAACGTTATCAGTGGATTTTAATGGGGCCAAGCACATTTTTAAGCTTGCCGAGTAGATTTCCTTAGTGAATCAGGTGAAAATATTCTAAGTATGGAAATCTCCTCTGCCGAGTACTTTACTCCTCTGCCCGAGCAAGGTATCAAAATTGATACCTAAAAAGTCAGTGAATTTTTGTCGGGCCGAGCAGATTTATTCCTCTGCCGAGCAGATATCAAGATTTAGAAAAATTCGAAAAGTGCAACTTGGGATCAGAAGTTCTGCTCGGTCTGAGGAAAATAGTGGTCGGTCGAGCAATATTGGGACCCTGCCCGACGTCATTTTGCTCGGCAGAAGAGGATCAAAGGAGGAGCATTTAATGTTGCTCGGCCGAGCAACTACCAAGGAAGAAATTCTACTCGGCCGACCAGAGTTACTCACCTCTTCCCGAGGAGATGCACACCATGCTTATGCTTGCTTGCTTGCTTGCATGTTTAACTCTTGCTAGTATTTTCTGATGTAATATCTTATGAGTTGAACTTGCTACTCTTTTGTGTGTTTCCGTTGAGGTTATCCAAACTTTATGTTTATTGTTATCTTTGATGTATTATAAGATTGAATAACTTCTTATCTCATCCCATGTGTTTGGTTTGGCTTGGTTTTATGATTGTCTCATAAACTCACCTTTATTTCACTCTCTTGATATCTTTGTGAGTTTTAGTGTTGTGCCACAACCAAGCATGCATGAAAAGAAGAAAAAAAACAAGAAAAGCACATGAAGCAAGAATGGATGCATACTAGTCTTCCTTCACACGAGAGAAGTTTCTTGATCCCTCTCTTATGCTTTACTTGATTGCTTAGGGACTAAGCAAATTTTTAAGTGTGGGGTGGGTAGTGTGCATGAATTCATAATTTTAATGTTTCATTTCATCAATCATTCAATCGTTGATCACTTTTGAGCATAGACACTTGCTTGACATATCACTTTCATCCTACATTTTTGAAGAAAACTTGAAAATATGTTTGCTAAGTTTAAGAATACACTTGTGAATTGACTTGTGATTGTGGTTTGTGAAGTTTTCTCGTTGATCATAATGATTTAGGATGATTGAAGTTCTAACTATTGCATTTTCATGAATTGACATCTATACTAGCTTGAATCATTTGATATTAACATGCTCTTTCTTTGCATAATGAATAAGGAGGATAAGGTAGCATATACAAAAAAAGCATGAAGTATCATAGAGTTTCTTGCTTGCTCTTAGGTGACTTTAGTTTAATTTCATAGCTTATGTATTGACTTTGTTTGCTTATATGCTTGATTATTGCTATTAGACATATTGCCAAGTTTTAAGTGTGGGGTTGACACCAAAAGCTTACTCAAAAGAAAGAAAAAAAATAGAAAAAAGTTATGCAAGTGCCGGGGGTTAGGAAGGTAAGTTCCCCCTCGAAAGTGCTTGCATGAACTCAAAAAAATTATTCAAGTGCCGAGGGTTAGGAAGGTAATTTCCCCCTCGAAAGTACTTGAATAGCAAAAAAAATTATTTTGAATAAATAAAAGAGAAGCTAGAATGTAATTCCCACTAATTCTTGACCTTATGCCTTCTATGCATATTGAGAGCACACTTGCAAGTTGAGTTTGTGCACTTTGCTTGATTGATTAGATTAAAGGATGATCTTTTGCATTACATGCATAAGCAAGTAAGAATTCTATGCATGATTCATCATTTTGATCGTCTAAACTCCTCTTCTCTTATGGATTATGGTCTTTAGCCTAAAACTTGAGAATGAGTTTAAGTCATGAGCTTATGGACTTCCCTAGCAAGCATAAGTGATTGACTAGATGATCCATTATGTGTGCTAAACTCCTCTTTATGATTTATGCATTGAAATGTAGTAAAACGGTGAATTTGGTGATTGCTAGTTAAGATGTCAAGGCCTTGAATGTTTGCACGTGAAGAATGACATGATTCTTGATCAATTATGTGACATGAGTAAATTGCACACTTCCATATCTTTTTGAGCATTAAAATGAAAACTCTTACTTAGCAAACAATTGGTTGTAATGCATTGTTTAATGGATGATTGTGAACGGGATTTGTGAGTACTCCCTCTTGGAAAACTCTCACGAGACTACAACTCGTCCTCTAGGGCAGCCTAGAGGTTTAAAGGCTTGATGCATATGCTAAATGCATCGTGATTCCTACGAAAGTGAGTTAGGAGTAGTTCATAGCTTGCATTTCATTTCTTAGGTATATAACTTTCACTTGTGCTTGATTTTCACTCTCATATGCATTGATTGATCTTTGAAATCTTTATGAGTCCTATATTGCATCATTTGCTCTATTCATGCTAACTTGTTCGGGACGAACAAGAATTAAGTGTGGGGTGTTTGATAAGTGTGCAAATTCGTAAGTATTTGTACACTTCTTATGCTTGATTCTTGCTAGTTTTCGATTATTTTGTGAAGAATTTGATACTCTTTTGTGTTTTATGCAGATTTTATTCAAAGTTTATCAAAGAGAGTACAAAGCACAAAATGGAGCAAAATGGATGAAAATTCAAGTCAAGTGCCCAAGAGCAAAACCTACTCTCCCGAGCAAACACCAAAGCCAACCGAGCAAGTCCCAGAGAGTGGCGAGCAGACCAACTCAGCCGAGGAAATTGACCCAAGATGGCCAGAGATCACCTTGGCCGAGCAGAATTCCCATGCAGAATCTGCTCGGCCGACCAAGCATGCAAGCCCTCCTCGGATGAAGAACATGATCTGCTCGGCCAAGGAAGTTCTGCTCGGCCGACCAGAGCAGGGGATCATACCTGAAGAGATAAAAGAGTTCTGCTCGGTCGAGGACAAAGCTGCTCGGCCCAGGAGTTATCAAAAGTTGATACAATAATTCTCAGTGATTTTTACTGGCCGAGTAGAAATCTGCTCGGGCTGTTCAAGAGGAGCTCTGCCGAGCAGAAGTTAGTCTGCCAAGGACCAAAACTGCACCCCATTCAAATCTGCTCGGGCCAGAAGAAATCAAGTCGGCCGAGCAGATTTTCCCCAATTAATCTGCTCGGCCGAGGTCAAACTTGCTAGGGAGAGGACCACCGAGTATATAAACTTTTTGGACATTTCAAACTCGGGGCCTTGACTTCGACTTTGACCAGCAACCCTAGAATTTTGATTTTTGAAGATCAAGTGCTACTTTGTGGAATTGAAGACTTTGGAGTGAAGATCAAGCATCAACCTCTACATTTCTACTCTAGTTTGCAATTTAATTTCATGTTTTCATACATTTCTATTGTTGTTGCTTTCACTTATAGCATGAGTAGTGAGTAGTGAAGGATATGATGCAGAAGTTGAGGAGGAAGCAGAGACACTTCTAGCATCAAGTGGACATGATCTGGCGCGATTGTTCACTTCTAGCATTGTTCTCTAGAGACACTTATATTTTATTGCCTATTTTCTATGGACCCCTGGGTTGGATGCATGTATTTGGATGATGATTGATTTGTTATGCAATGAATTTTGATATGAATTTTGTGCATTGGCTACATCTATAATATGTTGCACATTAAGTGTTTGTTAAAATGCTTAAGTGTAATTAATTGAACCTAATCAATGATATATGCAATGAAAGTTGATATAGAGTTGATTAGTTAGCCTTGCATGAATAATCTACTTCGATCTTGACATGAAAGTTTAGGATTGAGTAGATGACTAGTTTACTTGATCTAGGTTATGGTAACTCTTCCAACATATTGAAAGATTGAGGAAGAGTCCATTACCTAAGGGAGTGCCAACATATTGAAAGATTGAGGCCTCCATTTAGATGAACCTCTTAGTCCTAATATGCAATGAAAGTTGAACTTAGGATTAATGTTCATAAACAAACTAGTCTAATCAAATTCCATTCATTAAATGTTGCATGATTGATTGTCATCACCTTATGTGCTATAGCCTAGGGTCCATAGACCCTTAATCCCTTTAGTTTGCATATTAATCTTCCAAAAACATTACAATCCCTTACAAATTCCCCCAACCTTTTACGTTAGGCAATCATTAAGTAGTTAAGACTAGTTAATCAATTCTTACTCATCTCTAGGGATTCGACTCTAGGTCTCCTAGATATATAAATTTTGTTTGCCGTGTTAGGACATTAAAACTTCCACTATAAACTACACGTCAGTACCGGTGACCAAGTAGTTCACGATGTGAGCATACCATGGTACCTTACCTTGTTGTGTCATTATATGTTCATCTGGGAAGGTCTCTATGATAATCCCTTTATCCTCGTCCCTGACTATCCGACTCAAGTGGTCGGCTACTTTGTTGTCCGAGCCCTTCTTGTCCTTGATTTCTATATCGAATTCCTGCAAAAGCAACAACCAACGCATAAGTCTCGGCTTAGTTTCTTTCTTGGACATTAAATACCTTAGTGCTGCATGATCCGTGAATATGATGACTTTGGCCCCTAATATGTATGCACGGAATTTCTCTAAGGCAAACACCATGGCTAGCAACTCCTTTTTAGTGGTAGTGTAGTTCCGCTGCGCGGGTTCAGTGCGCGCGAGGCATAGTAGATGGCGTGTGGTTTCTTGTCTTTGCGCTGACCAAGTATTGCTCAACAGCATAGTCGCTCACGTCACACATCAACTCGAATGGCATGATCCAGTCTGGCGCCTGTAGTACTGGCGACTAGTTAGTACGCGCTTCAGTGTGTCAAACGCTGCACGACAGGCATCTGTAAATTCAAACACTACATCCTTTTGTAGGAGGTTAGACAATGGAGTTGATATTTTAGAAAAATCTTGAATGAAACGTTTATAAAATCCAGCGTGCCCTAAAAAAGACTTGATTTCTCTAACATTAGTAGGGTACGGCAAACTAGCAATAAGATCAATTTTAGCTTTATCTACCTTCAGCCCTTCTCTCGAGACAATATGGCCAAGCACCACTCCATGCGTGACCATGAAGTGACACTTTTCATAATTCAGGACTAGGTTTTTAGATATGCACCGTTTCAAAACTTTGTCTAAATTTTCTAAACATGCATCAAACGTGTCACCATGCACAGTAAAATTGTCCATAAATTCCTCAATGTATGCACCCAACATGTTCGAAAATATGCTCATTACTAACCTTCGGAACGTACCTGGCGCGTTGCATAATCCAAAAGACATGCGTCGGAAGGCAAACGTACCAAAAGGACATGTGAATGTTGTCATTTCTTGGTCCTCAGCAGCTATGGGAATCTGATTATATCCTGAAAATCCATCCAAGAAACAGTAATGTGGCTTACCTGCTAATCGGTCAAGCATCTGGTCTATAAATGGTAGAGGGAAGTGGTCCTTGCGCGTGATTGCAGTCAGTTTCCGGTAGTCTATGCACATACGCCATCCAGTCTGCATTCTTTTAGGCACTAGTTCTCCTACTGCGTTTTCCTCTACTGTGATCCCACCTTTCTTTGGGACAACATGAATCGGACTCACCCACTTGCTATCGGAGATTGGGTAAATAATTCCAGCGTCGAGCAGCTTAATGATCTCCTTCTGTACAACCTCCATCATGATAGGGTTGAGTCTACGCTGGGCATCCCTGCATGGCTTAGCTCCATCTTCTAGCAGAATTCGATGCATGCATACGTTCGGACTTATTTCGCGCAAGTCGTCCAGTTTCCATCCGATCGCGCACATGTTCTTGCGCAATACGTCTACCAGGCGTGCTTTTTGTGCAGGCTCCAGCTGACTCTTTATGATTACTGGTTTAGTCTCATTATCGCCCAAAAACACGTACTTCAGGTGCTTCGAAAGTTGTTTCAGCGTGATATTGGGTCCCTGTATGGTATGAGAGACAGCCGAATCAGTAACACATAATTCAGTACTAGAGATAAGATACCTCGTGTCCTCAGTTTTGGGTGAATTGCTGATATCGCCTTCGTCTCCGCATGTGTCTAAGAGTGTGCCAGTTTGCTGGCGCGCTTGCTCGTCTTCCACTGCTTCATCAATTATATCCAGTGCATTCACCGTGGAGTCATCATGTGGAAACTTCATCCCTTTGAATATATTGAAGTGTATAACCTCGACATCTACTTCCATCGATAAGGTTCCCTTTCACACGTCAATTCTTGTCCGTACGGTCATCGAAAATGGTCTGCCTAACAAAACTTGAGCGATATCGGCGGAGACGTTCCCTTCCATTTCTAACACATAGAAATCAGCTGGGAACACCAATTCTCCCACTCTTACCAGTACATCTTCCACCATGCCCACTGGTTGTTTGCATGACCTATCTGCTAGTTGGATTGTCAACCCTGCGGTCTTAAGAGGTCCGATGCGTAGAGATGTGTATAAAGAGTGAGGTAAAACATTTATTGACGCACCTAAGTCTACCATGCAATTGTTTACCACTGAATTACCGATTGTGCAAGGGATAGTAAACGTACCTGGATCTTGACATTTTGGTGGTACCTTATGTTGTACGATCGCTGAGGCGTTGGCATTGAGCTGCACTTGCCCTCCCTTCCTTCTCGGTTTTCTTAGGCTTTTTGTTCTGGGTGGGGAAAGGAAGTGGCATGTTGCTGCTAGCTCGGCCCTCTGTCTCTGCAACGGGTGCGCTTGACTCTGGCGCTGAGTCCAGAATCTGCGTGTGCGCGCTTTTCCTTGTGCGAGTGATCTCTGGCGCACCAGACGTTTCCTTGCCTGATCTGAGTAGCACCGCATTGACACCAATCTGTATTTTGGCCTTGGCTGCTTCCCTATTTTTTGTGATCTCATTCACGGTTTCAGAGATTTGTGTTAACTATTTTTCAATTAGAGCAAAACGCGTCTCGTTCTGCTCCTGGTTTTTGCTTACTGTCTCTGCCAACTGACCCACAATTTCTTCTAGTGATTTCTTCGGCTGCTGGTTGTATTGCGCTGGTCCATCAGCGCGTTTGTGTGGTGGGTTGTAAGAAGCCACTGGTGCATAAGGTCGCGCGCCAGCAGGTGCATTAGGTTGCGCGCGCCAGTCAGCGCGCGGTCTCTGAAAATTTTGTTCATTCTTCAAACTGAACCCGTTCTCAGCCAAACCGAATCTAGGCTGTCCTTGCCTAGCTTGTCCATTATTCCACCCTCCTATGGCATTAACATCAGCGTGTTCTTCAAACAGGGTGGGGCACGCGTCAGTCTGGTGATCTGTGGCGTGACAAAACTCGCAAGTTCTAATGTCGGCGCTCTGCTTCATCATCAACTTCTGCATCATATCCTTCAATTCCTTAATCTCTCCGGTTACATCTACTTGATGTAATGATCTGGTGCGATTGTTCTCTAGGGACACTTGATAGCTGACTTGGTCCGCAGTGTCTTCTATCAGCTTCCAAACATCCTCTAGGTACATATTCCTCACGTTGCCTCCTGCGCACGCATTCAACAACCTGAGTTCCATCTCAGTTAGTCCGTTGAGGAAGTTCTCTATCAGCACATGTTGCGGGAGTCCGTGGTTGTAGCAGTTCGCCTCTAGTTCCCTGAACCGCTCGTAATACTCAGATAGTGACTCTCCGTGCAACTGCTTTGGCGCGGCTAACTCTCTACGAAGTAATGATACCTTGGCCGTGGGATAGAATTTGTCTAAGAACCGTTCTTGTAACTCGGGCCATGTCCTTATTGATCCCGAAGCTAGCCCCATCAACCACTGTCTCGCTGAATCACAAAGTGAGAATGGGAAGGCTCTAAGTTTCAGCAATTCTGGGTCCTCGTTCCCATTCCTCATATTCTCACAAATGGCCGCGAACTCTCGTACGTGCTTCACTGGGTCTCACTAGCCATACCGTGGAACTTTGGTATGTAGTGTACAAGCCGAGTCCGCAGCTCGAAGTGTCCGTCAGGAGGTAGCACGATGCACCAGGGTTGGTTAACGGCTTGAGGAGCCGACATCTCTTTGGTGGTGCATCGTGCCACAGGTTGAGCAGGTACGCGCGCGACAGGTGGTGGCGCGCGTACATCCATATTGTTCAGAGGCAGGTTGTCATTCCTTGGTAACTCAGCGTCCATTCTAAACTCTAAATCTATGCGTACTTCTCTTCTAATTTCCTCGAGTTCAGCTGGGTGTAGGCGAGCAAAGATGTTCTCGGCGTTGCGCACTGGCGCGTCTGGAGTCTCTCTTCTTCTGCCGATCACACTGTTCTCACCAAAATCTTCCATACAAAACAAAAACAACAGCTAAATTAAACGTATTTTTTTTTGGATTTTTATATAAGAAAACAAAAAGTAAATAACAAAGAAAAGAAAAGAAAACTTCTCTAGCCGTTCCCCGACAACGGCGCCAAAATTTGACGAGCACGTCGTTGAGTGCTGCAAATTTGTCCCGGCTCTCCTACTAGTATAGTCTTGGTAAGCTGGGGTCGAATCCACAGGGAACGGTGAGAAGTCGTCTTTTAACTACAAACTAAAGATTGGGGTTGTGAGTGAAAACAATAAAAAAAGAAAGAAAACTATTGCGCAAGTACAACTGGCGCACACACAGACAGCAAGTATAAAAGGTGTTTATAACGATGCAAGAGATGAGCTCGGTTCAGATTCTTCACTATGAATTTCTATGTTTATCCTCGGTCACTAAAGATACATGATATAATGTTCACGTAGGTTAAGGTCCTGTCACAGCTTAATAACCTACACATACATTCCGGTCAAAGTCCGTATGATATTATTACTCAACCTAGTCTAGTCAATAACGAATCCGGTCAAGGTAGCTATTGCCTATTCTAGTGTTACCCTATCATTCACAGTCACGTACCTCTGATAGTTTAACTATAGATACACTAGTACAGAATATATTTGATAACAGCGCTTGTTTTTGCTTTTTAACAGCGCTTCTCGAAGCGCTGTTGAAACGAGTGCTGTTGTAAATCACGGATTTATTACATCGCTTGTTATATAAAAGCGCTTTTGTTTACCGTTATTAATAACAACGCTTCTTTACTAATAAGCGCTGTTATAAATATATATAAACAACAGCGCTTTTTAAAAAGAGCGCTGTAATAAAGTCAATGATTTATTACAGCACTATTTTCAACGGCGCTTCATGAAGCGCTGTTGAAGAAAAATAAAGAGCGCTGTTATTTATTTTGTTTTTTACAGCGTTTAAATATAAAACGCTGTTACAAATAATCACTTATTACACAGCGTTTTTATTTAAGCGCTGTAAAATAGTTATTAGTTTTTTAATTTGAAAATTTAATAATTGGAATATAAAATAATACAGCGTTTTATGAAAGAGCACTGTAAAAAATGAAAACATTTTACAGCGCTCTATATATAAGAGCGCTGTTAAATGTTTCAATTTTACAGCGTTTTTATGAATAAATCGCTGTTAAATATAAGATATTATTTATAAAAAATTAAAATTAAGCGCATTAAGATTTATTATAGTTACGGAGATTTGAGAAGACAGTTTTGGAAAGTTAATAATATTAATAACCGATTTAAAGGGAATCAGTTTTGATTATAATTTTCTTTATTTTTTATTTAAATCGTACTTTTACAATGAAATGGAAACCCAATTTAACATTCTTTTTTACAAGCATTAGCAAATAAATATTATGGACCAAAACTACTGAATTTGTCTCATTGCTCGTCTTGAATTAACCTCATTGCTCGTCTTGAATTGGCTCATCGTCCTCGACATATATCATACAACAAATCTACAAAAAATATATTGAAGAATAGAATAGAGTTAATATCAAACAAAGAACAAATAAGTTTAATGAAAATATAAAACACAAAAGTGTAACAAATAAGAGTTGGATTCCTTACTTGAAACAGGAATTTTATGCGCCAAAGCATCCGACAAGAACAACATAGGTTTGAAAGAAAATTTCAATGTAAATTTTGTTGTACATTTGGTTATATATAGAAAGCCAATAGCGGGAAATTTGTGCGGGTGACTTAAAATTCTGAAATTTTAATATTGAATACAGACCGTTAGATTCATTTAAACAACGACTGGGATTATAATCTGCGCGAAACTGTTTCGACCAATCAGGTAATTTAACATTTTCAACAGCGCTTAAAATATAAAAGCGCTGTAAAATATAGATAAATATTTTTTTAATTAAGGGAATCGAATTACTGATACATTTATTACAGCGCTTATACAGAATAAGGGTTGTGGTACTTAATTTACAACAGCGCTTTTCCTTTATATGCGCTGTTATAAATGTTTTTATTTGTTTTGTTTTTTGTTCAGAATTCATTGATTATTATGAAACAAATTTGGTTGGAAATTTGATAAATGAAGCTTATAACTCATTTGCTTAAAAAAAATCATTTGCATTTCTGTTTTGTTTTTATTAGTGAAAAGTTTAGTTGATCAAAATGTACAATGTTCAACATAGTGCATAGTAAAGAGACCCTGTACAAATCTTCAAATACCAATGATTCCAAATGCTTATTAATGTTTTCATGATATTTTAATATATAGAATGTTAATAATTGAGTTTTTAAATTCTTAAAATAACAAAAACCTAAAAAATATATTACCTGATTTTTAAAACTTGAAAATACTGAAAATATATATTTTACAGCGCTTTTATGAAGAATAAGCGCTGTAATATATAATTTACAGAGTTTATTTTATTTTAAACGCTGTAAAAACTAATTATTTTATTATTATTTTAAATATGTATTACAGCGCTTATAAATTTAAACGCTGTTATAATTAGGGTTTGGATTGAGGGTTAGGGTTCGGGGTTCAGGGTTTAGAACCCTAATTACAACAGCGCTTTATATGTAAGGCGCTGTGGTAAATATATTTTTAACAGCCTGTTTATAATAAGCGCTGTTAAATGTTTAAATCGCTAATTATATTTATTAGACATGATATATACCAAAGCGTTTCTTTATTAAAGCGCTGTAATATATTTAAAAACAGAGCAGTATTTTTATTATATATATATTTACAAATTACAATAAACACACTTTCATCATTAATAATTACTTAAATTACAATAAACACAAGCTCTATTAAAACATCATCTAATAATTTTGAATCTTCACAATTCATATTATCTCGAGCAAATACCAGCTGCATGAAAAAATTAAATATAAGGACAATTTACACAATAAAAAATAAAATAATTTAAAATTTAAAAAGCAAGAATTTTCAACACATTAATTACCTGCTTAATTCCAAATCATAAAAAAAGTTTGATTACATCATCCCTTTATATAGCGTGCTCATCACTAAAATCCTGTATGAAAACACCAAGCAAAATAAGTAAATGATGTATAAATCTAAACATAACTTCACAAATATATTAATGTTTTGAAAAATATTCGGAATTCGTACATTGTTTTTCAATCCATATGCCTTCATTGTGATCAACCCTTCTCTGTTGAAATTCAACGTCTTCGAAATTGTTTGGAATGGTGCTACAAACCGCTGCACTATCTTCAGAGTAATTATTTGTATCCATACCATCTTCGAAGAAAATATGTTGTTTTCCATGAACGACAATATATTTATGCTCATTTGTGGGATCCTTGACATAAAATACTTGTTTAGCTTGCTCAGCCATGATGAAAGGCTCGTCTTTGTATCCTTCTCTACGAAAGTCAACAAATGTCATGCCGAATTCATCAATACGAACATTCGAACTACGCACCCATTTGCACTTGAAAACAGGTATCCGAACTTCTACGTAGTCTCTTTCCCATATGTCTTCAATAACACCATAATAATTCACACCGGTATTTACAGGGTTCTTATCTTTGGCACTAGACACATGAATTGTATCGGCAACAATTGTCACGCCACTATTCTAAACTGAACTTCTTTCATCCTGATCTTTTGTGTAAAAAGAATAACCATTTAAATCATACCCTCTATAAGAATGAACGGCGCAATTAGGCCCAACACTAAGAGACTTCAAAAAATCAGGCACATTTGAACTTAAAACGTTGTCTTTCAACCAAGAAGCAAACTCTTCTGAATGCTTTTTTTGGATCAACTTTTCAGATTTTCCCTGATTAAATGTTATTCACCATTCCAATTAAATCGTCATCCTCCCAGTCCATATTTTCATTAAATCCATGTTGTTCCATCTGGGGGCCGGGAGAGCTAGCTGTCTCACATTCACCGTGTAAATGCCACACTTTGTACTGTGGATCAATCCCCTTTAACAACAAATGTTTGTGAAGATCTCCGACTTTTATTTTTTTGTTATTCCAACAATCAGTGCATGGACAAAACACATATTCAGTGTCATTCCGGTCTGCAAAATCCTTAGCAAACTGACAGAACCCTCTTATTCCTTCTTCATAACCAACGGACAAACGATTTAAACACATCCAACTTCGATCCATTATGACTAACAAGGTTGAGAATAATCGGAATTGAAATACCTAGAATAAGATAAGCAAGACATGCAAGACGATTAAATTATGGATAATCATAAGCGCATCTAAATAATAAATTCAAACAAACTTACGTTTAACACAATATTATAAACAAGACGGAAAAGGATGACTTATCGGGTTGAGATTAATTTATGTTCCAAGGCAGAGACGACGTGTGAGTGCGGAAACAAAAGAAACGAATAGGGTAAAACTTAAAAAAGTAGATCTAAAACTTTTAACAGCGCCTAATTACAGCGCTGTAATATACAATATTTAACAGCGCTTCTTTAAAAGCGCTGTAGAAAGTAAAAAAAATTCAATCGGAGTAACATTAACAGCGCTTATATATAAGCGCTGTTAAAATATTTTTACAGCGCTTTTTATAAAAAGCGCTGTAAAATGTTTTTCACAGCGCATTTAAAAATAAGCGCTGTTGTATATTTGTTTATTTTTCAGGCTTGAGTTTTGTTGTTCAGAAAACCAAACCTGCAAAAAACTGATCATTGTTTACTTCACAGGTTTGAAAGATGATCATTCATTTACATTCCCACATATCACAACTCAAAAGATCAACATCACATTTCATACATCATACACAAAATATACAATATTTTCCAACAATTCCACAATACATCAAATCAAAAGCTACTAAAATCAACTCATTTGATAAACAAAAGTAATAACATGATAAAAGCCACAAAATACATTATCCATAGCTTCTTTCTCATGTTAAACCTACAAAAAAATTACACGAGTTAGAAAACTTGTCACAACACGTACATTATTCATTGAATCAATTATATTCTATAATTATATAAATTACCTCATCAATTCCATTGATATTCTTGAGCAGGACAATCAAGAATGTAATAAGAGAATTCGTCCCTTACTTCATTCATAACGAAAGACGGGTAACTTTCCCGTCCATTTGGAAACACCTATTTCCACATCAAAACACGTTTTGTATTAATGTAAATTTTATATATTTTTAAAAAGACTACGAAAAAATGAAACTTACATCACTAAAATTATCATGAAGCTGTCCATTATTTTCTTGGACGTACTTAATGATATCTCGAACGTATCGTATGCAATAATAACCACATAAGTTCGTCCTCTCTGGTTGTCGTGGACACTACAAACATAAAAACACATGATGTTAGTATATTTTATCCCAATTGTAAATGTAAAAATATGCTAGAAATTAAATTAATTACCTCGACTGTTATCCATGTAGTCGATCTAGATTGTGAAGAGGATCCATTCATATTTTGAATGTTGGTAAAACTCCTAAATTTCAAAACACAAAAAATGTTTACTGACATTTTGAAGTATAAACATTAAAATAAAAACTAATAATTTAATATTTGATACTTACTTTTCAATTAATCGCCGAACATCTGATCGAACCATGCCAGCCATTGGATCTAGCCAATATACCAAATTTTGTCTTGGAAAAAGCACACACAACATCCAATGACTCCTTCAAGAACATGATTTAAAACAAGTTAAGTTAAATCATAAAAGTAACTAAAAACTATTAAATACAAAATTTAGTTGAATACTTACTCTTGTGGATCACAATATGGTAGAAAATAGCAAAAGAAGGATGAGCTATCAGGCATTGTCAACCGAGACGTCAAAATAGAAACTCTTGAGTTCATGTCTCGAATGCTTGTCGTGGACGACGGTCTAACAAACCCAAATTTGAATCCGAAGCGTCCAAACTCATTGTAAAGATAACTGAAACGATTTAAATTAGAAATAGTACTGAAATTCAATTAATTGCAGATAATATTGCATGATGAATGAAAGTAATACCTCATATACAACTCAAGCGCCGTATCTCCAATCTTTTCCAACTGTAAAACTTCAACAATATCTTCCTTATACAAGTGAGCCCATACATCATCACCATAGACTTCACTTGGTATAAAGATAGATATTGCGACTTCTAGCTGATTTGCACGATGATAAAGCATCTGACAATGTGTTCCCAAGTGTGCAAACTCAGGTTCATGAATACTTGATTGCATAAATCCATATTTGTAATCATTGTATGCCTGAAAACAAAGTATGACGATTGTAAATTAAGGTTTAAAGGTATAATTTATATTATTAAAGATAAATGAAGTAAATATATTGATGTACCTTTCTGTTAACTTCAACCAATGACTTAGGCCATGGTACAACTGCATTCACCGCATCCCTTACAGTGTTAAACTGCGCCAAAGGATGCGGGATCGGCTGATTAGGGTCGATTGCATAATGCAACGATGCCTTCACTTCATGATCATCAATCAGCCTATACTGCACGATTCTCCCAGGCAACACAAGACCATATGCAACCATGGTTCGAGAGCCATCATCAATGAAGAAAGCACATTTTAAACCCGTCTACATCAAGTAAATAAAGTATATATCAGTTACCAAAATTTTGTATTTTATCTAATTTAATAAGTTTAATATACCTCAGGGATTGTGGAGAAAATATCATCTTCAGGCGATGGGATCTGCGGCTGAGATGAGCTAATGTCGACTCCCCTAGGTTGCTGCACAACATTTGTGCTACCTTTCGTAGAAGTCGAACCTTTGGGAAATACTTTTTTCCAGCCCACCGCCATCCCGACCCCTCGAGTACGTCCTGGATACTCAGGTTTTCCAATCGCCTGAGTAAGAATATCATTCCGCCCTTGTGTAACGAAATGTCCAGCAGATGCCTCCTCCTCTGCCTCAGCCTACAGAAAGATAAATAAATATTATTAAATAAATATCCTTCTAAAATATCAACCATGTAATTAAATAGACTAAAGAAGACTTACAATTTTTGCAGCAATAGTTTCTGCAGTCTCGTTCACATAACCACCCGTTTTTGTTTGATGGGCTCTCTTCCACACTTCATGTCTCTCGACTGTAATGTCTCCTACATCAGAGTCATCGCACAATCCAGTAGCCTGAAGTGCATCAGCTTTCTCCTTTATCAGGAGTTCTTCAGCACGGCTATATCCGCCTCGAGAAGTAGCATGATGATACTTGTTGAGGCGCGCTCTTTCGGCAGCTCTCATCCCCTCCTCCTCAAATTCTTCGCTTCTCCTCCCAGCCACAAACTCCGCCCACTGATCCGGAGTAATGAATTGATAAATAAGAGTGGGATCCTCTTCATTCTTCCTACCCTTGATGTAATCTTTGGTAAGAGTTGTCTTGAAATTTCTCCAAGAGATTCCAGCTTGTCTCAGCTCTTGAGACTTGTAATCATCCGACACATTGAATTTTGCCTGTAAAAAAACAAATCATTTCAAACATATTGCATATAATCAAAATATAAACTGATATGTAAAATAACATTAATACAATAATCACTTTAAACATGAAACATAAAAGAATAAAAATAACATTTTTTATTACCTTCATATCGCTCCAAACTAGGTTCTTCAACTCTGCAGGCACATGCCTCCAATTTTGATATGTAATTGGAACACGTGTTCTAGCCGCCAAACAAAGTGCACTTCTCCATATTGATTTATTCGGACCCGTTGGAAGTCCTTTATCGGTAAACTCAATAGTGGATTGAGTATTAGAGGTACTTCTCTCCTTACAAAATTTGGTTAAATATGTCGGCCCCCTCTTACCTCTCCTAGATGGCGCGGAACACTCTCCCGCGTTATCACAATTATCATTTGTGATTTGCAAATTCTCCATTTCTACATATTTTACAAAATTATTCATGATCAAACACAAAACACCAGTATACAAGTAGATTAATACAACAACAAACAAATTACACAAACTTTAAAACAGAGCTAAGTTGGAATTTTGAAACAGAGATGAGAAGAGGAGTACCGTTCGTTTAGAGTACGGAGCTAAGTTTGGACGACGGCCTTGAAGTGAACGGAGCTAAGTTAGAAAAGCTGAGCGTGAGTTTAGGGTTCGAAACGGAGCTAAGTCGGAAATTCGGAGCTAAGACGGAAGAGATTTGACGACGGCCGGTAAAGCGGGATCTGAGTGTGAGTAAAACTTTGAAGTCGTAAAATTACTAGGGTTAAAACATATTTTTAACAGCGCTTCTTATATGAAGCGCTGTGGTACATATATTTATAACAGCGCCTATTATTAAAGGCGCTGTCAAATATACTATTTAAGACAGCGCCTAATAGACAAGCGTTGTTGTAAATACCACACATCGCTTTTTATTAACGCGCCGTTTTAATTAGTATTTACAACAGCGCGTTTTTAAACAAGCGCTGTCTTAAACTGTATTTAACACATCGCTTAATTATAAAAGCGCTGTTGTAAATTTATTACAGCGTTTTCGTATGAAGCGCTGTGTTAAACTGATTTACTACAGCGCTTTCCGTTTAAAGCGCTGTTAAAGATATTTTTTTTTACAGCGCTTAAATACAAGCGCTGTTGAATACATAATCTGTACTAGTGCAAAAGCGCTTTATCATCCTAAAACAGCATACAAAAGCGCTTCAATTAATATGCATTGATTATGTCTAACTATATCCATAGACACGACTTGGTACGATCTTATAATAAAATGTTTTGGACTCTCTTTTTACTACCAATTCGAAGTTAACTGTGATTCAAGGGAAACACCAAGAATTAAGCTTTAGTATTTGGCCACTAGTTTAGCTTGCTTGTCACTTTATATCGTTTAGCCACAGATTACCTTTTCCCTTTGAAAGGATGAGAATTGCATTAGAAGCAATTATATGCATTTACCTTTGTCAGATTATACACGAGCTTTGAGAAATTCGGAATTGCATGTTTAGTGATTAATGATAAATTGTAGTTACAAGTGACTGTTTTGAGTTGTGCTGACATCATAAATAGAGAACCCTCGACTATTTTATTGTTACATTGTGTGCCAACTATTTCTTCAACTCTCCTTGTACTTATGATAACTTTCCTATTAAATATATCTTACAATTTCTTTGGATTGAACTCCAAATTACCTCTACACTAGCTGAAAGGGGATATTAGATTACATGTGTAAAATGACGCGCCTTCAATTCCGGTCGTCGCTGTCGGGAAACTGCTACGATGGGGAATTACTTTAATTTCAATATATTTTCTTAGTACTAGTTTTTATTTTAGTTATTTATACCTTTTTTACTATCATCACTTAAGCAATAACATTGTTTTGAATTCTAGGACCGATATTGATATTGATATTGAAGGAAGCAGATATAAGGGGAACTTCATGATAATTACCAAATTGTCAGCCCCAAAGGAGGGAGAGCGCAACAGACATCAACACAACCCCCTCATCCAAAAGAAGGGATGGGCTAAAGACTGACGATGAAGGAGATGTGTACCCCAACCTTTGAAGCAAAATACTTGTCCATACACACAGACCCCGAAGGAGGATACATTCAAGCTTAAGAGTGAGGTAGTGCATCACCTACCTAAATTCTTAGGATTGGAAGGAGAGAATCCCACTCAACACCTGGAAGAGTTACACGTAATCCACGTTATGATAAAACCGAATGGAGTTTCAGTGAAAACCTATAAATAAAAACTTTCTTTTTTCAATACTTGTTCTGGTAGAGTTTAAATCCTCGACTAGGTTCCATTCGGTCGTACTAGGAGATACACCAATAACTCCTAAGCATGTACACTCCTCCGTCCAAAGCAACTACATAATAGTGCTGCAAAGACTTCACATGAATTCTTTCTTGGACGACATGATTCCACCGGAGAAGAGAATTATTCACTGTGGAGTCAGATGCTCGATCATGAACATGTTTTTGAAGAATTTGGGACATGATCTACGATGTT
The DNA here is from genome assembly GCA_006409495.1 of Sedum album. Classification (NCBI taxonomy): domain Eukaryota; kingdom Viridiplantae; phylum Streptophyta; class Magnoliopsida; order Saxifragales; family Crassulaceae; genus Sedum; species Sedum album. Next base: position 69,316 of record QZGG01000710.1, read on the forward strand.
GGTCAAAATGCTACGTATCAAGAAAATGATTCTAAATGTGTTGCTAATGTGGACCCTTGAGGGTCATACAAGAAATAAACTAATTGTTGCATCAGTTAGTGATGGCACAAAAAAGGCATAGTGGACATGTAGAACATGTTCATTGGTGAAAACATCACTAGTGCTTGCCTCGAACCCCAAGCAGAGGAGGATGTAAATGTCATCAGAGGGTATCAAAATAGTAGCTAACGGCAACGACAGCTCTCAGTACAATGGACCATTGAGTATTAGCAAAACAACAAATACAGCTTGTGTGTAATTTAGGATAGTATTATGGGGAATACTGATCCTAGTCACCCATAAAACATATTTATATCCTAGGGACCTTAGTTCGAGCCCAAGAGAAGAGGTGATAGTTAACTGATAGAGGATTACTTGTATTTTCTTAACATAAAAGGATTGGGGGAGACTTTGGATTAAAGTTTGTTTGGTTCTGTAAGCAAGTAAAGAAAAGTGATCAAGGACTTCTACTTCACCCCTAGGATTTATAAGAGTTAACACACTCAATTTCCCAGCACAAATCACAATTAGTTTGACTTCTAATGGCTATGCTTCATCCTTCCAAGTTCCACTTTCGCTCCATTCTTGGAGATTGGATGACGCGCTAAAAGGTCTCAATTCTCAAGTGTTTGCTCTACTGAATCACATTGGATTCAAATGCACAACCTCAAGCGTTTGCTCTATTGGAGAGCACTCAAAATCAAGGATCCCTCCAAAAATGATTGAGAAATCTATTTATACATAGGAGCAAAACTTGAGTTTTGGTCATGACTAGGGCAAGTAGAGGAATTACTCGGGCGAGCAAGCTATTTCAATGAATGATGCTTGAGCAAGCAAGCTATGGATGCTAGGGTGTACTCCGCCAAGTAGTCTTGTAGGTTGGAAAGTACTCGGCCGAGCAAACAAGGAACTCGGGTGAGCAGAAACCTTCTGAGATTGAAATGTATCAGTTTGACATGATACTCGGCCGAGCAACCTTGGTGGCTGGAAAGTATTCGGCCGAGCAACCCTTATGATGGTTGACAAATTTGGTTCATGCTCTACTCGGGCCTCTTGCACCATGCTCGGCCGAGTAGATGACCATTGGTTGTCTTTTGTACACTTTTGTTCCGAATGTGATCTCTTTTGCCTATATTAGCCCCATGGTTATACTTCTTGAATAAATTCTGAAATATGCATAAGAAGTATCAATTCTTTCACAAAATAATCAAAAACAAACAAGAATCAAGCGTAGGACATTTAAAAATATTTTTATATTTGGTAATTATCAACAACTACATATGGGACAATGGAAAAGAGTCATCACAGCGGAGGTTACCATAAAGATCACCATTCCAACAATAGAATTAGTACAATAGACCGAATGAAAATTCAGGTTTGACAAAGATGGTCTTAGAGCTTACACAGACGGTCAGTATACATGGTAATGATATCATATATATAAGAAAACTTTGTCACATATAGCTAGCGCCATATACAAAATTCGTCATTTCCAAGGAGTGTTTCCTGACAAGCAGTTTTAGGGCGTGTAAACGAATACTTATTCTATCATGCTATGTCAAACATATTTATAATTATTAGGGTGACCTAGGGTCGAGTCCCAAGAGAAAAGTATAGCTACCTAGCATTACTTATGCAAGTGTATTGGAGAAGGGGGTTTTGTCCTCTACCGATAAGGTATCTCGAGTAAGTACTGAAGACAAGAAGATTTTGTTTGTATATAAATAAGATAAAATGTAGCAATGATCTTATTTAAAACCTAGGTTACAAGATAGTAACATAAGATAGTAACACAAGATAATATACTGCAAACATATGAAGTCATGAATGAGAAGTTACTTAGGTATTATACTATGCATTATAGATTCAACTCTCGCTCATTCTCTTGAATGGATGTATTACGATTCTCAAACACATACTCTATTGAATCGTATTTAGAACTAAAATCCCTTAATCTCAACCTCATTGCCTGTTGATCGTTAATTCAAGTCCACGACAAAGTTAACCGAAGTAAATTGTGTTTTGTCATCTCATACATGAAACATTGCCCTAACAAATACTTTTGAATCCTAAACTTGATAAGTTCAACTCTCGTTTCTTCCTTAGTCATTCAATAATTCAGCATGTATTGACTGTGCTCAGAACTCAAGGTATCAGGAATCTAATTTGAATTCTAGATATGTAGCTAACACAGAAACGTCTTCTAATCAGCAAGAAGTAAAAGAACGACTACGACTCCTAATGAACACAAGCGAAGCCGTAGAAAGTATGCATCATGTGTTCATTAGCCAACTATGTCACTGTTGCTTGCCCATAACCCCAAGCAGATGAGGATGTCAACGTAATTGATGGATACAAAAATTAGAATAACTAATGGCAACCAAGGCATTTTGATGAAAACTAGTGACTGAACAACAACGGATGCTACCAATATTATTGATGTTTGTTTGTCCGAACTGATGATGGAGTTAAAGAGGGTTAAGAGAACGCTAGGTGTGCCTGAAGTAACTCAGAGGATGACACTTTCATGTCACGTTGATTGGTAGATGTTCCTGTTGCAAGAGGAGCTAAGAAAGCAAAGAATCAGGAATCTTTTGGGAAAGAAGTTTGAGGTGGCCGAAGTGGTCAAGCTTGTTGAAAATGAAGGGTTGTTGAAAATCTTGACGGTTGTTAATCCCTTTTGTGAATATCGGTGAGAGAGATAGTTAGGAATGTTATCTCGGAATTCGTTTTATTATTAGTCAAAATTAAAGTAAGTTGAGACAAGCACATAGATAATCACTTGCCTTGAAAAGTAGCTGACCGTCCTAGATCAGTTGAAGACTTAGATTGAGATAGAAAGAAGTCAAATCCCTACTTCAAATGCTAACAAAATGGCCTGACAAATGCAGACCAAATTCTCTTACATAGAAACTGATGATCATGATGTTGACTCATGAGAAGACCGATCCATGAACTAAGTAAAGAAGTTGGTAATCTTCTTATTTTGCTATTTGTTCCAGTATAAAGGGAATTTTGCTTGAAAAACATGTCTTACGAATGATGTTAGTAGTACAAACGCTGTAACATAGCTAGTAGTACGTAATTAGAGAGGATAATCTGTTTTGCCATAAACCTGAAGGGGAAGATTGTGAGCACCATGAGAGACATGTAATCGACAATGGCGATATTCTTGAAAACTAGACACGTCACTAGTGTGTAAAGAGGCTGCGCCATGAGTGGACAGAGTTTATCAGTAGAACATGTGAATCATCAAAGAATCCATCATTCATTAAAGGCCAGCTAAACTTTTGAGATTTGTTCAGTTAAAGGAGTGTTATATTGACAGCGCGTCGTTGTGCACTGCAAATCTAAATTTATAGTCCTACTAAATACTAGTACAGTAGTAAGCAGGGTCGAACCCAAGGGAAAGTAATCTAGTCTAAGAGTTATGCTACAACTAATCCTACTCCTATCAGGGGGTTTTGTGACTGTTTGAAAACTAAAACTACTAATAAAAGAAAAACACAGTTCAGGGAATCTCGTTACAACCTGTGATCATAGACCAGACATGCATCAATCTAGTAAATTATAATTGTTCTAATTAGATAGTCCCGCTAGGGTTGTTACCTAATTCTAGTTCTATCTTCTATTACCCGCTAGAGTCTCAAGAAGATGTAACAATTACCTAATCAAATTACCACAATAGTTCCACCGCTAGGCTTTGCTACTATGACAATCCAATTAAATATCATGCAATTGATATAAACCTAATTTCACCGCTAGGCTAGGTTAAGCAAATAACAAAGCATGCAATTCATAACAAGAACAGAATTCACTAAATTAAAACATGCTATTCAATGGTCTCAAACAAAGTTGCAACTAAATTCCCCAAACTGAGAATTAGCTACTACTACTACAAAACATTTAATTAAAATTGAGTTTGAAGAAGAAAACTATGCTGGTGGCCGTCCAGGCTCCCTTTTGAATTAGGGTTAACACCCTATTTATAATGTAGCTGAAGATGTCGAATTGGGCTGGGCCAGACAGATCCGCGGACCCTTAAGGAATAAAATCCGCGGACCCTTAAGAATTAAATAAATTCTTCAGCGTCCGCGTAAATAAACTCTTCAGCGTCCATGTCTGACGTCAGCATGATGTCATCCAGCTTGAAATCACTCTTTTCTTCATCTTCTTGATCCGAATTCATCTAGAATCGATCCATAAGCGTGTGAAATCTCTTTTCCACTTCAAATATGCCTGAAACGCAAAACACTACAAAGAGGTAATATTTCACAAATAAAACATATAAGAATAAAGGAAATAAGACAATGATGGATCGTATAAATACGCTCCATCAAACTCCCCCACACTTATCCTTGTTCGTCCCGAACAAGTAAAGATCTAGACTATAGATTCGAACCAATCAGAGTATACTGCAACTACATGCTAATCAAACTCGTGATATCCCATCTAATTATTTCATCAATATCTGCATACAATCATCATCAATAATGCTCAATCTGCACTCAACAATATAGAATACTAAAGTCAAGATATCAATAAATAATGTAGAGATAGTCATTTTCAGATTCCTAACTTCATTCTTCAATTCACAATCCTAATCACACTAACAGTTGAGTTTTTAACTATGGCATCCAAAACATACTATTAGATAAAGTCATTGGCAACAACAAACTTTTATTCATTTTTTTTCCTTTTTGTTGAATTTTCTGATTTTTTTTGATGGCTTGCCTTATTTTGGCTTGTGCCATTGGTTAAAGCAAGTGCTCAAGTGGGAAGTGTCTTGGTTTTCTTCCTAACCCCCGGCACTAGTCAATAACCAATATAAAACATTGCCAATAACTATCCACATATAGATTTCACTTCTCTCTTGTCCTTTTTACGCGAGTCAAGATGAGGGTCGCTCATCTCTTTCCCGGTTACTCAGACAAGAGATTAGATAATCTTTTACACATTCGGAATGCCACAATATCAACTCAACATATAGCGCAATTATTCATGCAAATCTCAGAATGAATGTTAAATCCCTCTAGGACATTTGCTATCAACTCTACATCATCAGATATCTCAACTCAAAAGCATTCATATCATCAAGCACAAACATCACAAAACATCAGATTTCATGCATGCAAAACAGAACATCACTCATAAAATCAGCATTTCATCACAACATATAATGATAGCTCTCCTCTTCGACTCAAAATAATAAAATAAAAAAATAAAATAAAGACTCAACTAACACTACTTCCCTCCCCCACACTTGAAATATGACGTGTCCTCACGGCACAACATACAACAAGAATGGAGAAAGGTACACAGACTCTAATAAAACAAAACGCTAAAAAATAGATGTAGTAGGAGAACAAGTGAACTCCCCTAATGATCCACAAATGTTAGGCGCCCAGGGGTGCATTAGATCAAATTTCTTTATCACCGGCCTAGCTCCTCCCAAAACATCATATTGTTCATGTATTGCTCCTCGTGGGTCAGGTGGTTTAGCCTTGACATCCCATCTGTCACCTACATCGCACCAGTCATTATTATAAAAATTTAAATTATATTTACCTTTATGATCCGGTGGTTTCTCCTTCAACGTCCCACACTTGATTGTGAACAGCCCTGGGTCTCCTTGACTTTCTGATTCCTTACTTTTTTGAGCTTCTTGCATCTGCAAGGGAATTAAACAAAAGGGATCAGAAAATCGAATTTCAGCATTTTGTCCAGCACCAACCGCGGCTCCTGAAGAATAACAATCCGCGGACCATGTATATTTATCAAATTCGGGAACGTCCGCGGAATAAATCTCTGTGGCGTTCGCGGTAGGCGCTGAGTTTGGACCCGAAAACCTGCTCTTTGGACTCGCCTCTAGCTTTTCTCCACTGTTCAAGCTCATTCCATTGAAACTGCTATTGGAATCCAAAATCATTTGTGAACGGAGCTTTTCTTTCTCATTTTGTAGCTCAATTACAATAGAGGAAACATCTGCAAGTCTTTTCCGTGTCTCTACTAGCTCTTTCATCATCTCATTCTGCTCCTTCCTCATCTCATTCTGCTCATTCAGTATCTTCTGAAGCATCTCCATCATTGAACTGCTTGAATCCTCATTGTTGGCCGGATATAAATTATGCTGGAATGGTGGCTGATATGGTGGAGGTTGATAGTCCCAATCATTGTAATCCTGGTATCCTCTCATTGCGTACGTATCAAATGGTTGATCATCATAAAGTGTGGGACACTCATCTGTTTTGTGACTAAGAACACCACACAATTCACATGATTTGGCCGCCAACTGCCGCAACATCTCTTTCAGCTCTCTAATCTCCTTGGCTATCTGAGTTGTGCCTCCTTGAAACTGCTGTTGTGGATTTTGTTGAGCCTGATATGCTGGGTACCGCTGATAGGATGGATACTGATACTGTTGTTGCTGAGACACATAGCGTGGTGGATATGGATACTGATACTGCTGGTATGGATCTCTTTGATAATCATCTGCATAATCCATGAGAAAATGTCAATTTTTTTTTTTTGATAAATAAACTGGAAAAAAAAACTAATTTAACTAAAACTCTTAAACTAAAGTTGCTTTCCCCGGCAACGGCGCCAAAATTTGACAGCGCGTCGTTGTGCACTGCAAATCTAAATTTATAGTCCTACTAAATACTAGTACAGTAGTAAGCAGGGTCGAACCCAAGGGAAAGTAATCTAGTCTAAGAGTTATGCTACAACTAATCCTACTCATATCAGGGGGTTTTGTGACTGTTTGAAAACTAAAACTACTAATAAAAGAAAAACACAGTTCAGGGAATCTCGTTACAACCTGTGATCATAGACCAGACATGCATCAATCTAGTAAATTATAATTGTTCTAATTAGATAGTCCCGCTAGGGTTGTTACCTAATTCTAGTTCTATCTTCTATTACCCGCTAGAGTCTCAAGAAGATGTAACAATTACCTAATCAAATTACCACAATAGTTCCACCGCTAGGCTTTGCTACTATGACAATCCAATTAAATATGCAATTGATATAAACTAATTCACCGCTAGGCTAGGTTAAGCAAATAACAAAGCATGCAATTCATAACAAGAACGGAATTCACTAAATTAAAACATGCTATTCAATGGTCTCAAACAAAGTTGCAACTAAATTCCCCAAACTGAGAATTAGCTACTACTACAAAACATTTAACTAAAATTGAGTTTGAAGAAGAAAACTATGCTGGTGGCCGTCCAGACTCCCTTTTGAATTAGGGTTAACACCCTATTTATAATGTAGCTGAAGATGTCGAATTGGGCTGGGCCAGACAGATCCGCGGACCCTTAAGGAATAAAATCCGCGGACCCTTAAGAATTAAATAAATTCTTCAGCGTCCGCGTAAATAAACTCTTCAGCGTCCATGTCTGACGTCAGCATGATGTCATCCAGCTTGAAATCACTCTTTTCTTCATCTTCTTGATCCGAATTCATCTAGAATCGATCCATAAGCGTGTGAAATCTCTTTTCCACTTCAAATATGCCTGAAACGCAAAACACTACAAAGAGGTAATATTTCACAAATAAAACATATAAGAATAAAGGAAATAAGACAATGATGGATCGTATAAATACGCTCCATCAAATATCAGCTGAGCAAATGGAGAACTAAAGATATCATTTCAATTGGTACTTGCAGAATTTATAATATCTTAATTAAAAACACCAATTCCAAATAGTAATTTATGGAATTGATGATCATATTATTAATCTTTAATCATGGATATAAAAATATGTAAGGATTCAAACAAGATGTCACCTCCATTGAGAATAGATTATACATATATACCAAATAATAAGGTTACGAGTGGCGACGACGGGAGGTCGATCATAACCATGACGGAGGTCATTCAGACACAAACGAGATTGTAAGTAGACAATTGGAGGTCCAACTGACACAAAAGAGAGGTCGTAAGCAAACACACGACAGGGGGTCGGCCATGCACAAACAAAGGTCATAACGAGACACACGATAAGAGGTCATTAGCAGACACGCGATGGAAGGTTGTAAGCAGAGACAGACGAAAGGTCATCGACGCAAGGTCATTCGGATACTCGACGAGAGGTCCTAATGTTACTAACCACACAGAGGGGAGGTTTGCACAGTTGAAAGATTAGACGAGATGTTTGACTAAGTGGATCTAAGGGGGAGCTCGAACGTTAGCAAGGTGTTAATAAAATCTGTTGTGAAGGGAGTTCGGTAATATTCTTTGTACTCAAACCTTTACGAGTGAGTTCATTTATGGGATTGAAGAATACTCCCAAACTAAGCCTTCAGGAGCCGAACAGAGTTAAAAATAATGTAACACTACATGTGTCTAGACTCTTTATCGCAGATTGCCAATGTGTCTAAATCACAAGCAACTATAGAACTTGCAATTTCAATATTAGAACTCAGTGTCCGCTACTCAGTCTACAAGTTAAGAATTTGACAACAACTCCAAGAGCCTTTGGTACGAAGTATGTTCTAGGAACTCTGCAAGTTGCTCTAGTAAAGAATAATGAGGTGCCTGGTTTGAGCTACAAAGAAGAAGAGATGTCAAGTTCGTTGACAGACATAACTGTGCAGAGTCTAAAAAACTCAAAAAAGTTGGATGCAGATGATCAGTAGGGTTAAAGTAGAGTCAAAGTGATCAGTGTTAGAAATGTCTATTTTAAGCCCCTACTTTTATGCTTATTTCATATGATTTGAATGTAAAATATATTACTTTTGATACTTTGATTGATGTTTCAGGTCAAAAGCACGGTTTACACTTTACGAAGGAGCATAAATGGAAATATGAGGAAAAGCACGTGAATTCGGCCTAAATCAGACATAATTTGGATCATTTCTGCAATTCTTAGACCGAGTGCACTAAAGTACCTGACCCGAGCTAAAACAAGTTACTCGACCAAGTTACTCGACCGAGTAAATATGGTGCTCGAGCAAGTTGTCACGTGACCAAGACCCTTCGTATGGATTATCTCCATTAACTCGAGTGATTTAATACATGAAGATAAGCCAAACCTTTCATTCCACTCGAGGATTAAATGCATGAAGATAAGCTTAACTCTACATTTACTCGGCCATTTATGAAGGGAGTTAAGGCAAGACTTCTCAAGTCACTCGAGCCCTTTGATTGATCACTATATAAGCATCACAAGACACTCAAAGAAAGTTGGCTGCTGCTGCCCGAGCTACCTAAGGGGGCTGAAATAATAAAGTGATTGATCATAGTCGAGTAAACCAAGTGAAGAAGAGAAGGAGCCGAGAGAGCTCAAGATACCGATTGAATTATTGAAGATTATACAACCAGATTTTGTACTCGAGATACCGAGGAGAATAGCAGCAGCTTTGGAGCTCGACCGTGGATCATCAATCACTGAGAATTTCTAAACTTTACTCTTGTTTTATTTACAATCGTTTTACTTTACAATCGTTTGAATATGTTTGCATTATCACTCGAGATGAGTGAGTAGTTTCTTTATGATGAGGATTTGATGAATCTCTAATGCTTATGAATAACTAGAACATGATTATTTAATTTATATGAATCAATTCTTGTATGATATTATTGTGTTGAATCATACCCGAGCTTAATCTTCATAAATAGGTGTCCTGACAAAACATCTAGAAGTAGGTCGGAGTAGTATATCTAGGGAGGACCGAGAGGTGAACTTATTATTTAGGAATCAATACAACCATTAGATCGAGTATATTAGCAAAGCGAGAGCAGCGAGTATATTTGGTGCATGAATGTATTAATAAGCGTATTTAGACAACTAGTGAAATTCCAACATTCGAGAGTGAGGAATAAATAGTTGAGTAGATGTTTACGTGCGAATCCAACATTCGAGAGTGAGGATTCGTATGCTAATGCTACTCAGTCTAAATTCTATAATATAAATCCAACATTCGAGAGTGAGGATTTATATTATCATATAACTATACATTCTAGATTAAATTGTCATCAAGAAGGAAATTCATAACTATAATATAAATCAACATTCGAGAGTGAGGATTTATATATCTTGTTTGAGTGAAACCATAAGTATTAGTAGAGGATTCTCATCCTTGTCATAGTTTTTAATATTTGATAACGAACCTTTTATTTAAACATTGCTCTTTGAATATTGCCTTTTAAACATTGCCTTTGAACACTGCCTTCTGAATAAACAAGACGCTTAAGAACTAAAATTAAAGCTAGTAATTGAAACTAAAGAATTAAAAGCTAGTAATCGAGTTTGAAATATAACTTGATTCCACTGTTCCCTTGGGTTCGACACTAGGTCACCCCTAGTTCTATAAATTCTTTTGAGTTGCGTGTAGGAATATTTATTCACTATATTGCACACGTCAAAATGGCGCCGTTGCCGGGGAACGGTGTTTAGTTTTTAGTTTTTAAAATCTTTAACTAGTTTAATTTTTAGTTCTAGATTTCGAGTTACTCGAAATCGTAAATATAATAAAAAAATAAAAAAAAAAATAGTAGTAATAAAAACTTTCATTTGCTTATTTTTCTAGCTATTACTAAAATTCATCTTTTTGTAGGTGAATGCAATCAAACTCTAAAGCGAAGAAAAAGGTGCAAGTGGACGTCACAAATTCAAGTTCTAGCTCTTCGAGATCTTCTAGACCTTTAACCTCAACTTCGTGGAATTTTCCTTTGACAATACCGAAGAAACCGAGATCAAACAGCTTACTCGACCGATCAGAAATCTTACTCGACCAGATATGGAAAATCTTAGTCGACCGCAAGGAGCAGCTCGAGCAGGGGCCGAGGTCGAGCAACCAGCCGAGTATTACATAACTCCAACCATTGGAAGTTATGATTCTCCATTCGCATTCCAATGAAGAAGGATACGACTTGAACTTCGAGGAGGACTCATCCAAATGATCAAGAGTGAATCATTCGACGGATACGGTAACCCTCACGTTCATCTTAATAATTTTACTGAATTATGCCGTACGTATAAATTTGCAGGAGTACCTAGAGTTTACATGAAGCTATTTCCATTTTCTTTAACCGATGGAGCGAAAGATTGGCTTCAAGGACACGAGCCGAACACATTCAAGACATGGGACGCCTTAGCCCAAGCTTTCGTAAACCAATACTTTCCCCCTGCAAAGGTAAAACGTATTAGGGATAGAATTAACAAATTTGTGCAAGGCAACAATGAATCTTTTTATGAAGCGTACGAACGATTCAAAGGACTTCAACGCGAATGTCCTCATCATGGATATAACAAATGGGAATTGTTGTCGATGTTCTACGATGGAATGGACGAGAATAGCGATTACGCATGGATCAAGGAAGCGGAGGAAGCATCATGGGACTACCCGCGAGCGAAGGATTCAAGGTTATAGAGAAACTCGCATGGAATAGGGGTGGAGACCGAAACCATCTAAAGAAGGAGGAACTTGAGCCGAGTACGAATTCAGTCACGAAAGCCGACTTTAATAACCTTTCAAAAACCGTTAACTCTTTAGTGCAAACCCTTTCTAACCTTAACTTAGATAAGAAGAAAACACAATCAACGTTTACGAGGTTAGCGAGCACACTGAAGAAGTTACGGACCTAAAGGAGGAGAAGACGTTAGCTACATAGCTCGAGGACAAGGATCCTACGTACCCCCTCAACAAAGGCAGACTAGATTCTACTCAGATTCGAAACCACCATACCCTACTCAAGGGTATAATAACCAAACCCAGGTAAGTCTCAATACTACCAAGAGACCAAGCTAGAGGAGACTACCCGAGCAACCAAGCCTCGAGTCAGAACTATGGCCCGAGCACAAATCAGAATTTCAACCAAAGGAAGGAAGACAAGAAATCCGAGGAACCTACCTTAGCGCAACTAATGACTCAGATGATAGCTACTCAAGCACAACAGAGCAAAGACATTCAGAATATCTTTGAGGAAATCCAAAGGAAAAGCCGAACAGAAGATGCTTGAGACACAGTTTGCGCAACTCGCTTCAACGCATTCAAGGAATCCCGGAAAACTTCCTTCTCAACCCGAAATAAACTCAGCCGACTTAAGCGCTATCACTTTGAAGAGTGGTAAGGAGCTTGAAGGACCAAGACCAAAGAAAGCACAACAAATTCAGCCGAGCAAGATGAACCGAGTAACACTCAGCAGCCCGAGCAGGAAGAGGAAGCCACGGACAAGGAAAGTGAGCCGCCTTACGTAGCACCACCACCTTACGTTCCACCACTTCCATTCCCAAACAGACAAAAGAAGGTAAAAGAAACAGCCGCATTCAAGAAGTTTGCTGAAATTCTCGGAAAGCTTAGCATCACTCTACCATTTTCAGAGGTAATTTCTCAAATGCCCACCTATGCTAAATTTTAAAAGATATTATAACTCATCGTCGTGAATTATGTGATGTAGACCATGTTGCCTTAGGACCTAATTCTAGTGCCGTAATACAACGTAAGATGCCTAAGAAACAAAAAGATTATGGTTCATTCACTATACCGATCGTCGTAGGAGATATAGATATTGATGATGCCTTATGTGATCTAGGAGCAGGAGTTTCCATTGCCATTTATATTATATGAAAAATTAGGAATAGGAGAACTTTCTAGCACCACTTTAATTCTTAGACTAGCTGATAGGTCTAAACGAGTACCAATTGGTGTGTTAGAAGATATGCCTGTTAAAATTGGAGAATTCTATGTTCCTGTGGATTTTTATGTGTTAGAAATGGATGATAACCCTTATGCCGAAATTCCTGTTATTATGGGAAGACCATTTTTAAACACAGTCAAGGCATTGATAAATTGTGGCGATGGTTCAATCGAGTTGGACCTAGGTGAGGACAAGGTAAAATTTTATCTTTCTAAAATGATGAAAGCACCTACTTGTTCTTTGGATTGTGATTTGTTTGATGCTAATGTTTCAAATAGTGATATAGTTGATATTTCCGCGCTAACATTTCTTGAAAGTGAAGGAAAGACAGATGAAAATATGTCGAATCTCATGGATGAAACCGAGTACTCGACCGAGTCATTTTCGGTCGAGCAGAATTTGACCGAGCAAGAACTAACCGAGCAGGAACTTACAATCATAAGCAACTCGAGCAAAGGTAATGAATTTGGTCAGGAATTGAAACCTCTTCCACCAAATCTAAGGTACGAATTTTTAGTTTCAGAAAAATTTTCGCCAGTAATTAAGTGCTTTGCTAAATCAAAATGAAACTATGAAACTCATGCATGTTTTACGTACACATAAAGATGCTATAGGACACTCTATAGATGATTTAAAAGGAATTAGTCCCGACGTATGCATGCATAGGATTCGTTTATGCGATGACGCAAAACCATCTAGGGAGTTTCTTAGGAGACTAAATCCCAAATTAGGTGAAGTTGTTCTGAAAGAAATAACAAAACTTAGAGATGCAGGAATCATATACTCGATCCCCGATTATTCAGATTGGGTTAGCCCAATCCACGTCGTTCCAAAGAAAGGAGGATTAACCGTAGTTAAAAACGAAAATGATGAATTAATCCCCACTAGAACCGTAACCGGATATAGGATGTGTGTCGATTATAGAAAACTTAATAAAGCAACTAAAAAGACCATTTCCCTATTCCAATTCGTGATCAAATGTTGGAGAGACTTTCCGGGCACGAGTACTTTTGTTTCCTCGACGGGTATAGTGGATTTTTCCAAATACCTATCCACCCCGAGGATCAAGAGAAGACCACGTTCACATGTCCATATGGAACGTTCGCGTATAGAAGAATGCCTTTCGGGTTATGCAACGCTCCGGGAACTTTTCAACGGTGTATGATGTCCATTTTCTCCGAGTACCTCGAGAAGACTATGGAAGTTTTTATGGATGATTTTTCAGTTTACGGGGACTCGTTTGACGATTGTTTATCGAATCTATCAAAGTTCTAGCTCGATGCATTGAAATGGACCTAGTTCTAAACTGGGAGAAATGTCATTTTATGGTTCAAGAAGGAATAGTGCTCGGACACTAGTTTCAAAACGAGGAATAGAAGTCGACAAAGCCAAGATCGAGGTGATCGAGAAGCTCCACCGCCTAAGGATGTACGAGGTATTAGAAGCTTTCTCGGACACGCCGGATTCTACAGAAGATTTATCAAAGACTTCTCGAAGATAGCAAAACCACTCACAAACCTTCTCGCTAACGATGTTAAGTTCGTGTTCGATGATAAATGTCATGAAGCGTTCGAGACGTTAAAGAAGTTACTCACAACCGCCCCGATCGTTCGAGCACCAAATTGGGATTTACCGTTCGAACTAATGTGCGATGCAAGCGACGGAGCGATTGGAGCATGCCTCGGACAGAGAGTTGATAAACGTCTTCATGTCATTCAATACACGAGCAAGGCACTCGATGCAACCAAGAAAACTACACCACAACCGAGAAGGAGATGTTAGCGGTAGTTTACGCATTCGAAAAATTCAGACAATACCTCGTTGGATCAAAGACCATTGTTTACTCGGATCACGCAGCACTCAAATACTTGATGAACAAAAAGGACGCAAAACCAAGACTTATTAGATGGATCCTTTTATTGCAAGAGTTCGACATAGAGATCAGAGACAAGAAAGGAGTCGAGAACGTAGTAGCCGACCATTTATCTAGACTCGAGACTACCTTAGAGATAAAGGAAGTGGAGACCCTATCAAGGATTCATTCCTAGGAGAATACTTGTTATCCATAGACTCAGCTCAAACAAAGACCCTTGGTACGCAGATTTTGTGAACTATCTTGTTTGTGGAACGCTACCACCAGAGATCACGTATGCACAAAAGAAGAAATTTCTCCGAGACGCTACTCGATACTATTGGGACGAACCTTATCTTTATAAGTTAGGAGTCGATGGCATATATCGTACGTGTGTAGCAGAAAAAGATCAACATAGAATCTTACGCGAATGTCATTCTTCATTCTCGGGAGGACACGGATCCACATCCAAAACAGCCGCTCGAGTATTGCAGTCGGATTCTATTGGCCAACTATTTTTCAAGATGCTCATAAGTATGTTCAATCGTGCGACGCTTGCCAAAGATCGGGAAACATCTCGAGGAGAGATCAGATGCCTCAGAAGGGTATACTCGAAGTAGAAATTTTTGATGTATGGGGAATTGACTTCATGGGACCTTTTCCTTCATCTTACGGAAACAAGTACATTCTAGTAGCGGTTGACTATGTGTCTAAGTGGATAGAAGCCATAGCCACACCCACATGCGATGCCAAGTCCGTAAAGAAATTATTTAAGAAGATCATTTTCCCTAGATATGGTGTACCTCGAACTATCATTAGTGACAATGGAACGCACTTTAAGGAGAAACAACTCGAGAAGATGCTTCGAAAACATGGAGTATATCACAAGATTTCGACACCTTACCATCCCCAAACCAGTGGTCAAGTAGAAGTTTCAATAGAGAGATCAAAGCTATTTTAGAAAAGACCATTTCAGGAAGCAAGGAAGGAATGGGCGTCGAAGCTAGATGACGCACTATGGGCTTATAGGACAGCCTACAAGACCCCTATTGGTATGTCTCCATACAAACTTATCTTTGGAAAAGCTTGTCACTTGCCGGTAGAGATCGAGTACAAAGCCATGTGGGCTATCAAGAAGATGAATTTCGATGCTAGAGCTGCAGGGGAACACCGTATTCTTCAATTACATGAACTCGAGGAGATACGCCTAAACGCCTATGAAAGCGCGAGAGTCTACAAAGAGAAAACAAAAAGTGGCACGATAAGAAAATCATTGAGAAGAGATTCACAGTAGGAGACGAAGTGCTACTCTACAACACTAGGTTGAGATTATTTCCGGGAAAATTACGTTCCAAGTGGTCCGGACCATTCAAGATATCTAAAGTTTTTGACGACGGACACGTGGAATTATTAGACAAGGAAGGAAACACATTTAAGGTCAACGGACATAGACTGAAGATTTATCATGCTGGAGACCAATGCTATCTAGTAGAGCAACTCAATCTCTATGAGGTCGGGTAACTAAGAAGTGGAGCATATCCTCTCGAGAAGGGATCCTAGCAAAGGACTTCTCGAGTGTGTTTCTTTATATGAAGACACGGCTACGTCCTTGCCAGGACGTTAATCTAGGCCAGTAAGTATTTATTTTTCCGCATTTATTTTTCCGCACTTTATTGCTTTCTAGAGTAAGTAGTATTCTTTAGATTAGGAAAAATTAAAGTGTGGGGTAGAATATTATTTGGGAAAATTCCGGGGTAAATTCTTTCACTCGATCGAGTAAACCACCAACTCGACCGAGTCACGTGACCCAAATTAATATAGATTAAACAATTTAAATGAATTCCTATTTCATTCGATCGAGTAAGATTCTTACTCGACCGAATTGAGCCGACCAAAAACTTAAAAATCATTTAAATAATTTGCCTCATCTGATATGTAGTCTCGGTACGCTCGGTGACTTACCTGGCATACCGAGGTGATTTTTATCAGATGGTGAAGCATCCCTAAGATGCCTCGGTTGGCTCGGTACGCTCGGTAGGTTACCGAGGTGATCATACGTGAAACCCCTCGGTATGCTCGGTAATTAACCTAGAATACCGAGGTGAAATCTATCAGATGGTGAAGCAACTCCAAAGCGCATCGGGAACCTCGGTAGGATCGGTAACTCACGGAGGAAAGAATGACTCGAAACCGCTCGGTATGCTCGGTAACTTACCTAGCGTACCGAGGTATATTTTATCAGTTTAGTTTAATCCCCCATTCGACCGAGTAAAAATTCTACTCGACCGATTCACACCACCCAAAAACAAAATAAAAAAATTATAAATTAGAATTTAAATTTGGTCATATAGGAAATTGCTCTAATTAAATTAGACCAATTTAATTGGACCCATTGGAAATTGGTCCAATTTAGAAAACCCTAAAACATCACTCGACCACCTTTACTCCACCTACTCGACCGCTTCACATCACTCTCAAGATCCAAAATCCCTAGCCACCGATTCACTCGACCAAACCCTCAAACCTAAATTTCTCAACAATGTCGAGCGGCCAAGGATCTAGCATGGGAAGAACGAAGACCCTCGCAAGGAGATTTACGGTTTTCAACCCGTGTGGGGAGCTTAGCTTAGGAAACCATTCCAAGAGTCAAGGATTACTCAAGACTTTTGCGGCTCGAGTAAGAAGGAAGTGGTAAGTTCCGTTGCACCTCACAAACCTACATTGATCGAGCTTGGAATTTATGAGATTGTGGACAACATATTTATCAATGCCGGTTTGATCGAGTGGGAGTATTTGATGGGGCAGCCGACACACCACAACCTTGTAGTCGAGTTCTTCTCAAGTTTTGAACCTTTCTATAATGATAATGAGTGTGTGTCGTGGGAGTTTGAGATTAATGGAAAAGAATTCAAGGAGGAGAAGGAGGATATGGACGGAGAATGGTTCTCTCCCCGGAGGTGTTATTCCATTTTGCACGGATGAGATGAGATTGGAAGTATGGAGGAAGCTAACCGGTATGCGAGAATATGACCCTAATTGCTCACCCAAGTGCCTAACGGATGGAGTATGGAAATACATCCATCGGATTATTTCTACGAACATCAACACTCGTGTTGACCAAGGTGCTCGGGTATCTCGGGAAGACTTGGATTTGATGTACTTCATGGAGCGAGGAGACTCCATTGATTGGTTTTATGTCTTCACCGAGCGGTTCAAGAAGATGATCAACCCTAAGGAAAAGAGCAAAGCACTCGGCTGCTCATCTTTCATCACTTGCCTTGCGGAACGCTCGTATTTTATGTTTAAAAGCAAAGGAGATTTTAGACCGCTTGATACCGCCCGTTTGGTCACTATGACGTTGATGGATAGGAGGAGCAAGGAATGGGTATGTACAAAGGAAATGCCAAGCGCGCTGACCGGAAAGGAAAGAAGAAGATGAACGAAGGACCGAGCTTCGAGTGGGAAGAGTGCTAGGAAAGCCTCTTTTAGTTGTTTATTAGTGTTTGTTGTTGGAACTTTTTGGACGTACCGTTTGCGGTACTTTGTAAGTTGTAACTTGAACTTGCGCGTACATGTTCTCTAATTGCTATTTACCCTTAGAATCGCCAAGTTTTAAGAGCACAAAGTGAAGCAAAAGGACATTGCTTCACTCGACCGAATCTATGGATCATTCGGTCGAGTAACTTACCAACACTTAAACAACTCGGCCCAAATTAGAAAAATCAGATTTGTAACCAAAGCCCACTCGAGCACCTAGCCCAACTTCCTAAAAAAAAATATCTCGAGTAACCTAATAAATATTCATAACTTCCATATATTAAATCTTTGATTAAATCTTTGATTTAATATTCCATTATTAGAAACCCTTGATATACAAATATTTATCACACTTTATTAGGTAAGTAAATACTCGAGTAACCCTAGAGCTTCCAAAAATTATATTAATATAAGAACCGATCGAGTAGCATGGCATAATCACCATACTCGACCAAATCACCATACTCGACCGATTCTACATACTCGAGCAACATGTCTCAATCCAACCTACTAGCCAAAAACACCAATGCACCCTCCCAAAGAAGAACTCATGTTGAGTTTGTTCACACCTATGACCCATCCTACCCACCAAATTTTGACAACATAGACCATGCACGAACCTATGAAAGATTATTTGAAGATGCAAACCGACTCAAGCCTTTAGTGAGCTCGATAGCCCTTCATGACAAACAATGCAAAGCCTTGGCATTAGTGCCAAAGTTTATGACATGTTTAACCGAGCTGCACTCGATGTGGATGTTGTTTTCAACAAGCAATGCTATAAGGAACTTGTCTATGAGTTCATTGCTTCGTTTGAACCTGTGGAAGGAGAAGGTTTTGCATATGATTATGAAGGATGGAAATTCAGAATTCAAGATTTGGATTTTTATTGGACTCGACAAGAAGCATATAGACATCTTGGATTTCCTGAAGGAGGACTTTGTCACTTGGCTACGGAACAACAAAGAATTCAGTTTTGGAAAGACATTAGCCGCCAAGATTTCATTGGAGACTACCCTTCACCATCCTCTATTAAGAATCCCGTGTGGAAGTACGTGCATCGTTTGATTGCTACTAATATTAATTGCCAACCCGAAACTGTTGATGTAGTTACCCGAGAGGACTTGAATATTATGTGGGCACTCGACCAAGATGAACATATCAATTGGTTTGATGTGTTTACAACTATGTTCAAGGGTATGCAGCAGGCATACTACTCTTCACAGTACGTGGGTTGTACTTCATTGATCACTAGCATAGCCATTGGTTGTCAGTTTACTCTACCCCGAGAGATACACAGAATTTCGAGAATTGGACTTTAACCTATTAAGGAAATTAGCTTTCCTCGCCAAAAAACCCGCTAGATTGGAATTTGCCTATAAGGAAGTAACTGAGGAAGAAGACCCCTCCGAGAACGCGCGCTCGGTTGGGAACTTCAATGATACAAGCAAAGGAAAGGGTAAGGAAAAAGCTACCTCGAGCAAGACACAGTCCAAGAAGCCTAAGAAAAATAATTCGGGTATTGAGTGGTATGAGGTTCGTAGGGTGACTATCAAAGAATTTCGCAAGCCTAGAGGAGACCCAATAGAGATCGAGTCTGATGAGTGATGATTTAAACCTTATTTTCCTATTTCTTCTACAAATAATCATGTCTTTGTTTGGAAAACAAAGTTAGATATTCAATAAAGAAGAAATTTATAACTTACCAAATTTTAGGGTTATAAAAAAAAAAAATTAATTCAGAATTAAAACACCTTGAACAAAACAATAAACACTCAATTAAATTCTGAATTTTGGCCGAGCCCACTCGACCAAATACGAAAGTCACTCGACCGAGTGAACCTGAACTTAAACCGAAATTAAACTCTTCCATCCGATCGAGTCATCTGGTTCACTCGACCGAATAAAACTTTTTGGGCCATACCACCTTAAACATTAACACATAACCTAGCCCAACTACACAAAACAAAACCCTAACTCGACCGAGTTTATTTATTCACTTAAGACCAAATGGAGAGTGGTCGAGTTAAAAAGAACAAGATAGAAGTTGTGATAGAATGGATATTTCATTTGAGTAACAAAGACTTTATTGCCTTTACCTTCATAGTAATAAGGGAAGATTCAAAAACTAACTTTCACAACTAGAAAACACATTGATCGAGTACTTGACATTTGCACTTGTTTGAACATTTTAAATTGATTATCTATCATATTTTTCTTTGTTTGTTATATAATGACAAATCTTTGTTAGCATTGCAAGAATGATAGATGTGCAGCGCATTGGAAAGTCAAGAATACGAAGAAAAATGTCAAGAACGAAATACTCGACAACCACTAAGTATCTTCTAACCTTAATCTTAATTTATTGCTTAGGGACTAAGCAAAATTTTTAAGTGTGGGGTGGGGAGTAGTATGCATACAAATTTTCATGATATATACATAGCATACTTTTAAAATTTGCATACATCCTACTATTTAAATGAAAAACACGTTGAAAAATGTCAATTTAAACATTGCTAAATAAGATCGAGCACTCAGATTTGAAAATGTTTGCTGATAAACTCATGAATTGAAATTTTTTGAATTGAACGACTTTCATGATAGAAAATTTATTTCTTGTGACTTAACATAAGACTTGCCTAGTTTGACTTTTCTTAGAAATTTTTGAACATAACACCTTGAGAAGCTAAGTTTTATCCAATTTCAATAGAAAGAGGAAAATTTTGAACGAATATGGATAATATTTCAAAAAGCTATTGTATTGCCTTTAGGTGACTTAACATATCTCGTAATATATGGTGCATTTGATGTAACACTCGAGTTAATATTTTGGCATCTAGTCAAGTCTTAAGTGTGGGGTTATCCAATAAAGTCGAGCATTTGCCGAGGGTTAGGAAGGTAAGTTCCCCCTTGAAAGTATCTGCTTTGACAAAACAAGAAAAACAATTGCCGAGGGTTAGGAAGGTAAGTTCCCCCTTGAAAAGTATTTTGTTTTTGCAAAAAAAAATATAGAAAAAAAATATAAAAGAAAAAAAAAAAAAATTAATTCGTTTCCCCACTTAAGTCCTTGCTTCTGCCTAAATAATTTTGCAACTCGAGTGAAGCTGTCGAATGATAACCATTGAGAATTGCTTAGGGACGATCCTTGTACTTATGTACGTAGGCATTGCATGCTTTTGAAAGAAAAATTCATGAAAATATGTGGTAATTATCCGGAATTCCTCTACTCTTATGGATTACGACGTGTAGTCTAATTCTTGGGCAAGATTCTTGACCTTGACCTTATGGACTAGCCCTTGCAGCATAGGAGATTGGTTCGGTGAAACTCCTCGTGAAAATTGTGTTTTACTTTGTGATTTTCGGTGTAAGTTGGGAATGGAGAGAAGGTCAAACCAAGGTTAGTTTCTTATTGCTCGAGTTACTCTGAAATTTATGACTATCGTGATTTGAAGTGATTTTCAAATATTTTTCATGCCATGAATGATCAGCTATACTTTGAAGTGTTTATGATTAAAGAATAATGCAAAAGAATGTTTGTTGAATTGACTAGCTATGTAAATGATATGATGAATGGATGATGTGCAGATTTGTGAGTATTCCGTTATCTGAAAACTCTCACGAGACTAAAAACTCGTCCGCTAGGGCAGCCTAGAGGTTTAAAGGTTAATGCATATGCTAAATGCATTCGTGATTTTCTACGACAGTGAACTAGGATTAGAAACTTTAGAAATCTCAGGAGTAAGAAATAAGCTTAATACTTGTTCGGGACGAACAAGGATTAAGTGTGGGGTATTTTGATCAGTGTTAGAAATGTCTATTTTAAGCCCCTACTTTTATGCTTATTTCATATGATTTGAATGTAAAATATATTACTTTTGATACTTTGATTGATGTTTCAGGTCAAAAGCACGGTTTACACTTTACGAAGGAGCATAAATGGAAATATGAGGAAAAGCACGTGAATTCGGCCTAAATCAGACAATTGGAAGCATTTCTGCAATTCTTAGACCGAGTGCACATAAAGACCTTACTCGAGCAAAAACAGCCGAAGACTCAAGTTACTCGACCGAGTAAATATGGTGCTCGAGCAAGTTGTCACGTGACCAAGACCCTTCGTGTGGATTATTTACATTAACTCGAGTGAATTAATACAAGAAGATAAATGAAGACCTTTCATTCTACCCGGCCATTTAAGAGAGAAGATAAGGAAGAACTCTACATTTACTCGGCCATTTATGATGGAGTTAAAGCAAGACCTTTGAAGTCACTCGAGCCCTTGAATACACTATATAAGCATCACAAGAGCTTCAAAGCAAAGTTGGCTGCTGCTGCCCGAGCTACCTACGGGGGCTGAAATAATAAAGTGATTGATCATAGTCGAGTAAACCAAGTGAAGAAGAAGGAGCCGAGAGAGCTCAAGATACCGTGTAATTATTGAAGTTTTGTACTCGAGATACCGAGGAGAATAGCAGCAGCTTTGGAGCTCGACCGTGGATCATCAATCACTGAGAATTTCTAAACTTTACTCTTGTTTTATTTACAATCGTTTTACTTTTAATTGTTTGAATATGTTTGCTTTATCACTCGAGATGAGTGAGTAGTTTCTTTATGATGAGGATTTGATGAATCTCTAGTGCTTATGAATAACTAGAACATGATTATTTAATTTATATGAATCAATTCTTGTATGATAATTGCGTGTGTTGAATCATACCCGAGCTTAATCTTCATAAAATAGGTGTCCTGACAAAACATCTAGAAGTGTAGGTCGGAGTAGTATATCTAGGGAGGGGACCGAGAGGTGAACTTAGATTATTTAGGATTCAATACAACCATTAGATCAAGTATATTAGCAAAGCGAGAGCAGCGAGGATATTTGGTGCATGAATGTAATAATAAGCGTATTTAGACAAGACTAGTGAACTTCCAACATTCGAGAGTGAGGAAACTCTAGTTGAGTAGATGTTTAGGTGTGATTCCAACATTCGAGAGTGAGGATTCGTATGCTAATGCTACTCAGTCTAAATTCTATAATATAAATCCAACATTCGAGAGTGAGGGTTTATATTATCATATAACTATGCATTCTAGATTAAATTGTCATCAAGAAGGAAATTCATAACTATAATATAAATGCAACATTCGAGAGTGAGTATTTATATATCTTGTTTGAGTGAAATCATAAGTATTAGTAGAGGATTCTCATCCTTGTCATAGTTTTTAATATTTGATAACAAACCTTTCATTTAAACATTGCCTTTTAATCACTGCTTTTGAACACTGCCTTTTGAATAAACAAGACGCTTAAGAACTAAAGTTAAAACTAGTAATTGAAACTAAAGAATTAAAAAGCTAGTAATCGAGTTTGAAATATAACTTGATTCCACTGTTCCCTTGGGTTCGACACTAGGTCACCCCTAGTTCTATAAATTCTTTTGAGTTGCGTGTTTGGAATGTTTATCAACTAAATTGCACACGTCAATCTTACTTTCATTCACCCTCATGGTCGCCTTGAGCAGCCCCTTGTTCATCTTCCTTAAGCCTTCCCTGACTTTTTTCAGCTTACACCAAACTTGGAACATTTTCACACCACTAACAGGGGTATCCCACCCACTTCTAACCAAGTCCATGAACCCATCCTGTTCTACACAGGAATTCAAAAATCTGAACTGCCTTTTCCTCATAGCTACACCATTACCAAATGATACAACCAGTGGAGAATGATCTGAGTTACCCGAATTCAATACCTCCATTGAGGAGTTCTGGAACACTTGCATCCACTTCTCATTCACAAATCCCCAGTCAATTTTTTAGTTGTACGTTTGTCTTGAATTTCTTCCAAGGTGCATAGATGCATCAATCCATGCTGACACAAATTGTTCTTGATGAGGGTGTAACCAAGTATTCCATATGTATTTTAAGTCATGCTGAAATCGTTGATACTCCTTACACATTACTTTCTACTGGTTATTAGACCACTCCGTCAATGAATTTATGAGGGAGTGTCATGAAGCAGATAATTGATTCCTTTCAAGACCAAGCATATGCCAAATGCAAAGGATGTGATGCGACAAAGGAAAACATGTTCCAATGACATTCATAAGCGCCAAATCTCGATCTGAAACAAATATAGATAGCAATATCGCCTCTTTTTCAACCATCAGTCTCTTCAAAATGTTTAATGGCCATGTTCGCTTTTCTACCCTCTCATGACTAAGGTATGTGAACATGAGTAAGTTCGCATTGCATCAATAATCAAAACAGATGGAAAATTGACATCAAAGGCTAGACATTTTGGATGGACCCAAAATATGAGAGTAATTTCATTTGTATTAGAGGTGTCAAAATGGGTAGATGGGCGGGCGACGGGCGGGTTTTAAATGGGTAGCGGGTAAATGGGTGTTTTACCCATCTTACCCATTTAGCTAATGGGTTTAAATGGGCGGGTGTTAACGGGTAATGGATTACCCATTTATCTGTTAATATTCATTTGCCCATATATATCCGTTTACCCGTTTAAGCACATTTATCCATTGAACATATATGTCCTTTGCATGATAGTTAAAATAGTTAGTTCACCCCGCTTACTCCAAGTCTCCAACTATATTCGTTTATTTTTATTTTTATTTATTTTGAATTTTCATTTCATTTTATTTAAAAATAGAATTGAGAAAATTTAAAAATAGTAAATAAAGTTAAGCGTGCTATATTTGATAACTTAATTTCATGAGTAGATAAATAATGTTCTAAATAGTTGAGCATGTGTGTAATGAGTGTTATGTGTGTAAATGAATGAGTGTTAATGGGTGTTAAATGGGTAATGGGTTACCCTATACTAAATGGGTGATAATGGGTATTGTAAACCCGTTAAGCTAAATGGGCGGGTATGGGCGGATATTTTAACGGGCGGGTATAGGACGGGTAATGGGTAACGGATATTTTTGCCGGGTCTAATTTGTATCTTGATTTGTGCAATAATCATATAGGTATTATTTTTTGATTAGTTGCTCCAATACATATTCAATTTGATTTAGACCACCCCATTTTGCATATTTTTTCTGCCAATTATATTGTAAAGGCTTTTTATCCCTTTACTGTTTGACGAATCTTTTTGTTAAAAGTCATAAACATTTAACAGCGCTTTTCCTAAATAAGCGCTGTTAAAAGCCATACATTTAACATCGCTTATTTAACTGTGCTGCCTTATGGTTGTGAATACCTTCTATTACCCTCAAACTTCACATCACACCTTCTGGAGGTATTGGTCAACCTCTTACCTCAAATGGACATTTAGATTTTTCGGTTCTGGTATTTTACTTATTTGGGATGTATCTTTAACTAGAAAGAGAGGTTTGTACTTCCCTCCTTTATCACACACAAGAATATACTTCGACATCTTACTGCCTTTTGCAAAATTTTCAAACACCACTGCAATGCCATTTTCTAAACCAACCATCTTCACCCAATTTATCATATCTTCTCTATTTTCAAATATCTACACAAGTGACGAACAATTATGACGAAATTTGCAACTTTTATAAAAAAATTCTTAAAAAATGAAATACTAAATAAGTATACAATAATGATACTAACCTAGTTTATGGTAATTCAGATATATAATCCTGATTCATGTTGGATATACTTTCCTCACTGAAAACATCATTTATGTATGACAAGCTATTTGAAAATGAAATAAAATAATCATTATCCATGATTGTTAAAGCCAACTCCAGCAACTCTATTATGCGGTTGTGTATTTGGCGATTACGGCGGTGATGAGGCAGTTGCCGATCGGCATGTGAGGGATCGTTGGCACTTCTATGTTTGCGATTTTTATGGAGTGTTGGCTAGATTGACGAATGATTTGGTTGAGACAGTAGTAGGTGTTACGCTCTTGGCCGTCGGATTATCTCAACAATTCTGGTTCAATACGTGGGCTTGAGTTTCAAGGCCTTTATTAAATTTAAGAAAATTTAAAAATTTATTTAAAAACTAATTAACAGTAAAGTTAACGGATTATGAGATGGTTGGATCAAAATTAACAAAAAAAAGATAACGGTGGTTCCTGTAAAAACAACCTATTATAAGGGTGGTTTTGGATAAAAACCCATACATAGATTAATATAGGTTTAAAGATTTTGTTATCCAAATTGATAACTCAGTGTAAAATAGATTTGACAATACATTACGAAACACAAAATAGACAATTTAGTGTAAAATAGATTTGATAATACATTACGAAAGACAAACTAGATTTGATAATAGGACATATTCCACTCCACCACCTTTATATTGTAATATTGCATTCAACCACTTATATAAGTACCGCCGTTACCAAATAGCCACCTATGCTAACAGAGATGTGGTTAAATGGTAAAGAAAGCGATTATAGAGTTGGTGAAGTGAAAATTCATTTATTATATTGGAGGTGTATTGTAATAAAAATATTATTATATTAAAAAGCTAGTATATTTAACGGAATTTTTGACAGAACAGTGATATGTGATTGTTTGGTAACGACAAACGTTATACAGGTGGTCGAATGCAATATTACAATATAAAGGTGGTGGCGTGGAATATGCCCTATTATATAGGCGGTCATCTGTAATTAATCCTAATTTTTAATAAAAGGTAGTAATACTAATATATATATATATATGTTTAATTAATAATGTATTCATATTTTAAAAAATATG
The DNA here is from genome assembly GCA_006409495.1 of Sedum album. Lineage (NCBI taxonomy): Eukaryota > Viridiplantae > Streptophyta > Magnoliopsida > Saxifragales > Crassulaceae > Sedum > Sedum album. The sequence continues at coordinate 96,090 of QZGG01000710.1, forward strand.
AGTTATATACCTAGAAAATGGATCAAATAATAACGCCTACTTTTGATGAAAACTATAAACGAATTTGATCCGTCCACCAATTTCAATCTAACGTTTAAAATAATCTAATTAAATCTTATTTTTAGTTACCAAAAGGGCGATATCGGAATTTTGTATTTCAACCGTTATTGAAAAAAGATTTAATTTGATTCTCACATAACAAAACCTTTAAATCGTGGTAACCGCTTTATTAATAATTTTTTAACTATACGATCAAACGTCGCACGGATCCGATACATGTCTCAAAACCAATTTTTGCGGGTCAAGTACGTGTCTCTAAGCCATTGATTATACAATCGACCATAACCACAATATATGTATGGTTCACAAATCAATGAAGAATGGTTCATGAACCATCCTTTGTAAATTTATGAACCATATATCCTTTGACGATTTTCATTAGATGTATGGTTCAGAAACTACTTAAGCCTGGTTCACGAACCACATTTTACTAAATTTGTGAACCATAAAACCTCTTAGGATTTTCATCGGTGTATGGTTCAAAAATTATTGGAGCATGGTTAATGAACCATTCTTCGCAAATTTATGATAGAATAATTATTGTCATGTTGTATATATTTTTTATATCTTTCATATGACATGTGGTATGAAATTCAAGAATGAAAATGGTTAGGAAGACCCAACAACGATCTTGACATCACTCCCGACTGCCCCGATTCGTACTGATCCGACCCACCTGTTGCAATGCGTTCCCGTTGATTGATTGTTGTTGTGAACGTTCGATCTCTTCATCTGATATAGAGCGCAGTACGCCTTGCAGATTGATCGTTTTGCATCTCTATTGAGTTTTGATTCGAGTGGTTTGAGATTGAAATTAAAATTCGTAATTTGTGCCCTAATAATCGTTAACTGCCCTCGTTTGTTTTCTAGGTTTCCTATTGTAGCCTTAATGATTTTTTATCATTATTTTATTTCATAAGAAAATATTTAGGACTTAATTTGATAATTTAATCTCATCCTTCCGTGAATTTCAAATCCACGGTCCGATATGTTTACACTTTATACATAAAGGGTAATTTTCACCTGATATCTACTCATATATTTAATTTGTAGATTGTTTTGAACTAACGATAATCTCATTGAATATAATATATTATATTCATTTGATTTTTAATTGGTTATGTTTTTTTATAAATATACTGTCCGGATTGTTTTTTTATAGTTTTAAATCAATAATCATTTTTTATTGTTATGTTTTAAAAACAAAATAAATATTCGTAGAATTAAAGGAATATAATGTACGTGTATGTAAATATGAGTTTGGTGATGGAGGGGACTTTAGGGGTAAAAGGGAAAAAATACATAAGACCCACAGAGGGATGTACGGTAAGTGAGGAGTGTGGGACTGTGGGGGTGTGAGGAGAATCGCACGTATATATACACCTAACCTACAAGAGATGATAGAGGTAAAAGAAGGCTTACTTGCTTGGTCAACTTTTCGACCATAGGATTCCTTTGTGATCTTAATATATATTTTGTATTTTACTAAAACTGTTTACACTTTTTAATATAATATTTGCATATTCTAATGTTCACTTGTACAAACAGACAAATTTTGCAAAAAATATTTGTGGATCGTTGGAACAAATTGTTAAATACTCTAGATGTAAATTGCATGCAGGGGGAACATGAGGATCGTAAATGAGTCTAACTCTTCGATCACATCAATTTTGTTTCTTTTTTTAATAACCCGAGTTATAAAAGACGCAAATTTGAGGAAACTTAAATTATATGGGACGAAGAGGATTTGTAAGACATAAAGGCTAATAAATAAAGGTTCAATTGTAGAAAACCACTATTATAATATACTGTTTAGCAGAAAACCACTATTGTAATAAATAATTATAAGAGTAAGGATCAGGTGAAAAGTGATTTCTAGTTGCAAAATGCAAACAAATCTCGACTATTAAATTTTTAAATCTGACGGCTATGAATTTGAGGTTAATTTGTAAATATCAAAAGATTTTAAATATTGAATTTAATAATTATAATCAATTCAAGGGTAAATTAGTCACAAAATTTCACATTCAATCGGTTATAAGCTTCCTAAAATCAAGGTTTAGGTAAGATTTGATTTCCTTTTTGGTGATGAATAAAATATCAGTCGAGCATGGTTCTGGGAAAGATGATGTGACAATGATGTGTCTTGGAGTGAGGCATCAATTGGATGCATTGAGGGATGAAAACGAGGTGTTAAGGAAGCTGTAGAGGATCTGAGGTCGGAATTTTCTAACGGGAGAATGAATCCATTTGCTGGCCAAATGAAGCAAAGGGATGGAGCTGTTGTGAATAAGGCAATGGAGTGCCGAGATGAGATTAGATTGGTTAATCCTACCGATGAAGAGGGGAAGAAGCATTGAACATGTATTGGGGTTGATATTTTAGTTTAATATGTTATCTTGATGTTCTGGGTAGTTGTAATGTAAGCAACAGGTATTCAAAACATGTATTTTTGGTTCATAATTCACGTACATATGATCCACGATTTGCATACATATGATTCATAATTTAAGTCATATGATTCATGAATCAGATACTGCCAAAACGTGAATCTTGTATTATTTGGTTATACGAAACTAATAGGACTATTGAATAACGCACATGCATGAACTTTGAACTTAATTAACCTATGCAAAAATCATGATTCATAATTTGAGTTATCATGGTTCTTGAATCATAGACGGTTAAATTGTGAACCATACTATAATAAAAAAAGAATGGTATATAAAACATAGTGAATATTGTTCATAAACATTAAATTGCGCAAATTTTGGCCTTAACCCTCACAACTGACGACCCTACAGTATAACATAGTGTACCTTTTGAATCATATCATCCAGTCATGATTTTCTCCGACAAGATTCATAATTTGCTATCATATGATTCATGAATCATATCCTACCAAATCATGAATCTTATTATATAGCAGAAAGTGGTTAGTATTGTAAATCACTAATTGAATACTTGAAATTGATAGGAAAAATGTTTAATATTTTTTTCACGTAACTTTAAAAAATTAAACCATCTTCACATCAAAAAAATTGAATGTAGATTTTCCATATCATAAAATTAAATGTCGGTTCCTTAAAATAAGGGATTGATATTAATGAGTATATTTGAAAAATATATTATGCAGTGTATTTCCATTATTGCCCTTTTTTAATTTTTTGTATTAATTAATATTCTTTAATTATAACCGTTGATTGAAATCTAATGGGTGGTTTAGATTTGTTTGCATTTTATAACCAAACTAGCACTTTTCATTTGATCCATTCTCATTACGAAATGCATATATTATAATAACTCTTTTATCAGAATACCACCACTGTCAGAACTCCGTTAGAAATTGCAAATCACGCGTCATTCAACGCATGGGTATATAATTTTAATACTGGCAATTGCGGACAAACACTATTACAATATCCAGCTTCGCAGAAAACTACCATTTAAACAATTAATTACAAAATGACTTTATTATATAATAGTTCTCTTATCAATAAACCATCACCTAAATATATAAGAATAGGACATGTGGCTGAGACTATGATTGTGTGGCAATGTTTAATAAGCAATGCATAATACCTCTTGCTAATAAAATTGGAGTTCATTAATTTATGATCCACACTAGACAATAAACTTGACAGAAGCATATTTACGATTGCGGATGTGAATGAAATTGTTGTATCTTTAGCAAAAACTTTGAACCTTAAAGAAATCTATACAATACAACACAACAATTAGAGTTTAAAAGTAGTGACATATTAAATTATAGTTCATAAGGATATAACGTAGAAAAAACTTGTTTGTGAACTGGATAACCAATAGCCATTACACAACGATGATAATCTATATATAGAACGTGAGTTTTTTCTTTTCATTTTAGCAATATTTCATTATTGACATCCATGAAAATTAACTTGACGCATCATGTAGCTAGTAGACATTTATCAAAAAGTTAAATTACCATAGTAGCATCTGATCTACCACGAACAAGGTAACCGATAGTCGTTTCACAATTAATTATTAAAATGGTAGTTTTGCAAAATTGGAATTAAAATGGTGGTTTTCTGCAACTAACCTTATTATTAAATAAAATTAATATTCACGCATACACGCTTTAAAGGTAGGTTTAACGGAAAAGTGACAATGATAATTTTTTAATAATGAAGTTATTATAATATAGGCATTTTGTAATTAATAATAGTGATTTTCTCAAAACAGTGTATTATAATAGTGATTTTCTCCAATTGACCCATAAATATCAATTGGATTTGGATCTTGTACGATGTACATCCAAATTCAACCACAAATCAAATTTTAAAAATCAAACGACACATTTTTACTAAAATTTAATATTTGTGAACCTTTTAAAAATGATGTAGTTTTGATATTCAATGGTTAAGATCAAGAGGGATATTATATTTTTGTGAGACGTAAGAACTAAATCTTAATTGTTGATTAATCTGATATTTCAAATTAAATTGATTTTTAATTAAATATGACAGTTGGATCTGCAAAAAAACACATGCGCGCTTATTGTTGATTAATCTGATATGGTTAGATTTGACGGTTATTTTGAGTATAATTTTTGTCTGTTAGATTATTAGTAATCAATGGTTGAAATTGTATCTCATTTTCTCACAAAAATATAAATTCTTAATCTTTTCTTTTATATTCAATAACTCAAAACAATATTCCTGAATTGTCTTAATGTTAAGTGTTGTTGGCATCTCAATTCTTGTCAATTCCTTGGGCCATTTTTGGATAAAAGTTAGGAGCTGTTAGAAGTCAGATGAGATCTAGTGCAGCGTTATAATTTTTAGTTTATTCCTATCTGTAATCCAATCTATAAATCCTTTAACCGTGTACACACAACAAACAAACCTCCTAAAAATTAACTAAAATATATTTTATGATCCTATTTACACAAACTGAACCCTTTGTGCACGATGGCAACTTTCCTAAAGGATGAATTTCGAACGTTGTTTTAATTGATTTAACGGTTGAACTTAAATTGATTTTTAATAATAAAAAAATTGAATTTGCAAAATATATGGACAATTGAGATTGACGATTATCAATATCAACCGTTGAATAATTAAATAAATATCAACAATTGTGATGATATCCTACAATCTTACATTTAATTGCTTGTATCCATCGAACCATATCCTATTTTTATATTAGTTGAAATTGTTGTTTTCAACAGATTTTTAGCCTTGGATTATTATCCTTAGAAGTCGTCAATGCAAATAACTGTTTCATAACAGATTTTCATCAGGGTACGTCGTTTTGTACAATAATTGTGACGTCGCCGTTTCGAACATTGAAAAAGCATTATTCTCGAATATCCGAATACGTTGGTGTTTGGTTACGTGTTTCGTTTCATACGACTTCCTTATGTTTGGTTTATTGTGTCACGCACGTGTCGGCCGCTTCCTTTCATCGGATTCTTCTCTCGTCATCTCCGGTTCGTAAAATCAGTCAGCGACGATTCCAATTTGCATAACATCATCCAATTGACTCGGTGGTGTTCGGATCTACTTCGAATTGAAATCATGGCGGCTGTTGATGTTTTGCAAAGAGAACGAGATCTCTACGCCTCGCTGTTTGACCTTCCAAAAGGTCTATCTTTATCTCTCTTTTTATTTAAATATCTTTAAAGACTCGTTTTTTGATTTTAATATTTAATTTTTTGATTGTGAAATGTGAAGTTGTGATTTTGGAGTTTACTGATTAGGGTTTTATTAGGTTATGTTGATTTTGAGACATGTTTTTGGCAATTGCAATTGAGGGAATTTATGTTTACTTAGTTGTTATGTTTGTTGTTACTTTCTTTTAATTTTTGATTTAAATAGTTTTATGTCGGCAGGAGAAAAGCTCAAATCACCCGGAAAGTTGGTTGAGAGGAAGCTGGAATATCTTGAAGGCTTGAATGGAAAAGTAATTATATAGTGTATTGCGTTTTGTGTTTTGTCGTCGGTTTGGTATGAAATGTTTGAACTTTTTAGCTTGCGGCTATGATGTTGGTGTTTTTAATTGGTATTTGTGATTGTTATGGTTAAAATTGAAGCTTAGTTTGTTTGTGGACTTGGTTGCTATGCAGCTGTAATTTTATTTCTGAGTTGATATTTCAGTTATGAATGTGCAGGTCAGTAACCGTCGAGCACGCAGATGGTTGAATGATCGAATATTAGTGGAACTTGTTCCTCGTTTAAATGAAGAGGAAATCAGAGGACTTTTTGCTCCTCCGCCTTTTGGTATGGGTTTGCTCTTAGGAATAGTCTTTTACATGTCTTTTCATCGTTGTTAAAGGAAATGCAAGTGAGATAAATGTCTACTTGGCATTCAGCTTCTTTGTATTTGTTGATTTATTTGACCTACAAATGTTCCAATCAATTGTCACAGTGATAAAACTTTACGAAAGACAGAGATCTGTTTGTGTTGGCATTTCTTGAACTTCCGTGGAAAGTGGCTTTGTTTGTGTTTTCTGAAAATAAATTTTATGTAATTTATGAATCCAAGTGACCTGAATAAATCCAGCTTTCTGCAAATCTTAGAACTTTTATTAGTTAAAGCTGGGAATAATGCATGTGTTGGACGGAAAAAGTTCAAAGCTTTAAACTAATTGCCTTGAAAATAGATGAATGTTACACTGGAGTGTTATGAATGTTATTTAAATTTATTGATTGACCTTGCAGGTGTTGAGGCGCCACCGTCAGTGTTCTCAATGACTGGAGGAGAAGAATGGGATAAGTTTAGAAGCATAGACATGGATAAAGAGGTTTGTTTTCTGATTGTTGTAATGTTAAGGCACTTGACTGTAGCATAGTCTTCTTGTTCAAGAACTTGCACATTATTTGAACTTTGGACTTTGTTTGTCTCGACTACCGTTTCAGATTTATACCGAGGTATATGATAGATTTCATGTTCTTATCTTTACCATTCCCTTTTATCAGGCTAACTTTATGAAGGCTCGTACAAAAACTTCATCGAAAAGTAGGAGCAGCAAAAATGATGACAGGATGGCTGTGCTGAGTGCATGGCATAGAGTTGATTGCAAGACTAGAGAGGCAATGCGCCGTAGTACTCCTTCGGACTTTATTGAACATTTTGAGGTCAAACCGTTAAGAACTCTTATTTGTTTGCATAAACACACGGTTTCTTTTTATCAATGACCAAGTATTGTCTTTATCAGACATGCATAAGATCTTATGCTATGGATGGTGCTGAAGAAGATCATCTGGTGATTCACGTTCAAGATCCATTTCACAGATTACTCTTGCACGGCATCTGTGAGGTAAACTCCCTAACTTCAAACTTTCCAAATGTGACTTCACCACCAAGTTTTATCAAAAATATAAAAACCTGCTATTTTCATGTTGACAGTTCTACAACTTAGCCTCATTAACAATGACGCAATCCAAAGAAGGCCAGGTAACCAAAATGACAAGAATAAAGAAGAAGAAAACAACTTCCACGACCATCCCAAACACTACTCTCGCTCACTTCCTCAAACAGTCCAAGGAAGGCAGCTGGTGACGGCTATAGCTTTTTGCAACCAGCCGTCCGCAGAGTATATGCGTTTTCAATTAGACAATCTTTCTCAGACAAGTTGTACATGTTGCTGGATGTGCTGCCAAGCTAAGTTATATATCGGTGTAATTTGTAACTGGTATTACTAAAAGATGCAGGTTATAAACCTAGCTTGGATGTATCATGCCTTATTAAGTAAGAATAAATGCTAATTGGTTGAAAGGGTATGTGAGGTCTTTTGATGTTTCCAACACAATATGAAAAGTTCAATCCCACCTTGTGTCTTGTGATTGAATGACTCCAGTGTTATTAAATCCGACCCGGCAAGTTGGCTTGATTGATCCGGGACTTAATTAGGTTGGTTTTTTTATTGACCCGAAAATGCAATTGACCTGGGTTGATCCAATCAGCTCGATCAGTTTAATTCTTGACCCAACCAATTGAACCGATTTTTTATTTTCTAAAAATCTCCTACGTTAAGGTTCGAACCCTAGAACCTTTTCAATGCTCTAGAAATTCTAACCACCCGACCTAATTCATTTACTTAACACTTTATAAGAATTAAAATTGATAAATATACTTTTGAATTCATTTACTTAACACTTTATGAGAATTAAAATTGATAAATATACTTTTGAATTCATTTACTTAACACTTTATGAGAATTAAAATTGATAAATATACTTTTGAACTTGTATATACATTTAAATATTATATTATTGATATAAGCATTGACAGGGTCAACCCGGGTTGATCCTCTAACCCAATGATCCAGTGACATAGTCGGGTCGACTACCGGGTCGACTACCGGGTCGAGTTTCATAACACTGAATGACTCTGATGGGTTGGGAGGCTAGATCGCTGGAGACTTGAAATAACTTCCATAGCTGATGAGTTGACATATAGGTATGGGTTTCTCTAATGGATTCTCAACTACCGACTCAAACTGATATTGAAACAACAATCTCAGAGTTCCTATCCCGATCTCAATTGTTGAATGAAATTGAATATGAAAGAACAACCATATTATTAGCTGGATTTTGCAAAGACATAGCATGTCAGCAAAATCTATCAAACGACGTACCGGAAGCATGCGACTTTTCATAGTTTAGAATATCAAAATGCGCCACTTCTGCATCCTCAACATTTAACATATAGAAGTTGACTGATATGACTTGCCTTTGAGAAGATTTGGCCATTGCACCCTCTGGCCATGGAAATACGATTGTGGACCCTTGCCTTGACACATGCTTGTTGGTTTGTGCTTAACACAGGGAAGGAAGACAGCTTTGAAAAGATATGCGCCTCGAGAGCTAGCCTAGTATGGGTTGGGCTCCGCTATTCGGGCGCCTTATTGGTCGGGAGTTGTTCCCGCTTTCCTAATGAGCCTATGGAATGACGAAATCAGTAAGCATGTGAAAGACGGATTCGAGCAGAATGAATCGGGATCTTACAACTGGTATCAGAATCGACACGACCAAAAAACCGGTCGTGAGCGATCATGGGAGTGGCAACCTCAGAAAGAAACTTTTGCCAAAAAAGGGGATAAGGGTTAAACTCCTGTGTCATTGGTGCAGTACGCTGCCAATCGGACAACACTGCGGCAAAACCGAGAAGAGTGTTCGTTGTCTATTGAGAGAGGCTACCATGGAAAGAAGATTGAACCGGCGGTCGAGGAACTTGAAGCCACAGTGAGAAGCTAGGTAGCCCGCTGTAGGACCAAGAATAGTGAAGATACAAAGGTTATCGAGAAAAGACTAGTCAAATGACCTCAATAGACCCGTGATGCTGGAAGTAGTACCTTTAGCTCCAAGATCTAACCAAGTGCAAGTGCGGCGACTTTACCGGATGGTATGGAACGTCATGGTGATTTCTCTGGAGCTCAAAAGGAACCTCACTGACGGAATGAGCCGTTAGAGGAAACCTAACGATTGGTGGTATGGAACGCCTAATCCTTCAAAAAAATGCACTGGAGACTAGCAAGAAACACAATCAATCCACGACCTTGAGGGCAAGGTCGATCTTCAACGGGGCGGTATTTGATATGACTTGCCTTTGAGAAGATTGGACCCTTGCATCCTCTGGCCGTGGAAATGCGATTGTGGACTCTTGCCCTGACTCATGCTTGTTGGTTTGTGCTTAACATAGGGAAGGAAGACATCTTTGAAAATGCATGCGCCTCGAGAGCTAGCCTAGTATGGGCTGGACTCCGCTATTCAGGCGCCTTACTGATCGGGAGCTGTTCCCCCTTCCCTGATGAGCCCAAGGGAGGGCGAAACCAGTAAGCATGTGAAAGACGGATTCGAGCAGAATGAATTGGGATCTTATCATTGACATACAGGATGATCATAATCATATGGACCGGAATAATTAGATTCACGTCTCCACTCTCAGAGTCCTACCCAACATAGTATTGCATCATAGTTACCCGACAGTTTTTATTATAACCCTATTTAGTTTTGCATCATTATAAGTGATGTTGCAATACTGGATATATGTTCCATAATAAATTATTAAAAAGGTCTTAAACCTATTTCATTTTGACATAAATTATGAACAAATGGAAAGTACATGAAGTAGATTTTAATGCACATACATCATATTACAACCTTAGTGTCTGCTAGAACAAGATTTGTTCCTAAGTTTGCTTTGATACATTATCTCAGATCTTTACAAACCCCATTACCCACTTGGCTATTCCATTGAGTTTTGGCTATATGAATATTTCCACTTGTGAAAAACCTTGGGCCATGGCTATCCTTTCTTTTTTTGCATACTTAAGCTGATAGTAGTTTTAAGATACTACACAAAGGTGCCATTCACTCCTGCTACTCCCTTTGCCCAACACTTCATATCAGTCTTCTTATAAACTCGATATACTCGATATGGCATAAATACTGCGAGCCAGTTCGCGAACTAATTCATCTGTGACTTTCATCAGAGGATGCTCTTACTAGACTTCCTGAATGGTGTTCTTAATTCCTTCAGGTAATTCAAAAATGGTTTATCCGAAACCTTTACGAGCTTCACACACCAAGCAATCGGCCACGACATTGCTGCAATCAAAATGCAGATTCCCCACTGCCCCCAATTCAATCTTTCAGTATCTGCAAACTTCTTGAGAAATTCCACCATTATAACTTGAAGTACTATTGTCACCGCGATAATCCCAAGAAACAGTCTATTTCCGAGTATTCCTTCAAAAACATTTTGCTTCTCCAATTTCCTCGAGTTGAACTCATTGAAAATCTGGCAGATGACGAAAGTATTGAAAATAAGAGTATCATTTACAGCTGGAGTAACACCAAAGATCGACTCTCCTTTGAATTGCAGTGTCAGTAAAACGGCTATTTGGTAGAATGATTGCGCAAATATATTCCTCCACATAATGTTGGTTATAAGCGGAGCAGTCCTTCCTACGGGCGGCTTATGCATTAACTCGTCCGTTGGCCGTTCTGTTGCCAAGGCCAGAGCACCTAAAGTATCCATAATTAAATTTACCCATAAAAGTTGAACAGCTGTTAGAGGTACCTCGCCTGCTGAAACCGCCGCAACAAAGTTGATCACAAGTGCTGCCACATTTACCGTCAGCTGAAATTGTATGAACTTCTGGATTGTTGTAGACGCATCGGCCCCAACGTAAAACAGTAGCTACTGATGTAAAGTTGTCGTCAAGAATGACAATGTCTGAACTCTCTTTAGCAACTTCAGTTCCTTGGATTCCCATCGAAAGTCCTATATCTGCAGCTTTTAGCGCTGGAGCGTCATTGGTTCCATCTCCTGTCACTGCCACCACATGACCCTTTGCTTTTAAACATTTTACCATCAAGAGCTTATCAGACGGTGAAGATCTGGCCATAACCCGTATTTTATCAACCTTTTCCATCCTCTCTTCCTCAGTGTAGTTTCTAAATTCCACACCCTCTACGACTTCACCTTCGCGCATTTCTTCATCAAATTTAAGTATACCACATTCAGTTGCTATGGCCTTGGCTGTAAATACATTGTCACCTGTGATCATCTTTATTTCAACCATCGCAGCTTCGCAAGCTTCCACCGCTTTCTTAACTCCTGGACGACACGGATCTTTTAAACCAACAATCCCTAGCAAAGTCATGTTATTTTCCTTCAGTGTGTAAGGAAGTGTCTGATCCTGCTGCGTAAAATTTGATTCTTTTTCCGAGACTTCTGCGTGAGCAAAAGCTATGCATCTCAGACTACTCGCCGCCATACCTTGAATAATACTTTCTATCTGATATCTTCTTTCAGTATCTATAAGTGTAATATTTCCGCTAATGCCATAAAAGCTTGAACACATTGATAAGATTATTTCCGCAGCTCCCTTCCAGTGTACATGCATAGTTTATCAGTATTTTTCCGCATCAATATTCCGCTACGCTTCTTCTCTGAATTAAAAGTTTCGACGAAAAGAACACCACAGTTTTCTTCAGTAAATCCATATCCATACCCCAGTCCTCAATAGCCCATGACAATATTAGCCTTTTCGGTTGGACTTCCCGTAACCTCTGGTGGAGATACTGAGTCTGTTTTGTACACATTACCTGTGTATTTAAGCCAACTCCTTGATGAAGCAAGTTAACGATAACCGAGTCCATACCTTTCGTAACATGTTCTTCGGTAATCTCCTCTCCAAGCCAAAACTTTGTCACTTTCATCTGATTCATAGTTAGTGTCCCAGTTTTGTCAGTGCATATAACAGTGGCTGACCCCATCGTCTCGCAAGCTGATAAGTTTCTGACCATTGCGTGATCTTTCATCATTCTTTTCATCGAATATGCAAGTGTTAAAGTCACTGCTAAAGGCAAACCCTCCGGAATGGCCACCACAACTATTGTCACAGCTCCGGAAACTATCTTGATAACTGCATTGAATATATCGTCCGTCTTGGTTTTACTTCCGAGATACTCGATATTCCCTTTCGAATCCTTAGTGTTTCCAGTGAAGTACCGTACGAGTAATACTACAAGAACTAGAATGCCACGGTAAGGCCTACCTTTCCGATAGAAGAAGTCAATATATCGAGCCTTTCCTGTAATGGCGTTCGTTCACTTGAATCATTTGTTATTGAGCTCATCATTTGTCCCCAAGCTGTATTCATCCCTACTGAAGTTACAACCATTTGTCCATACCCATCTGCTACTTTAGAACCTGATAATAAAAACGGATTAAGCTTCGAGTCAACGTCAATATACTCGCTCTCTCCTGTCATGCTTGATTCATCTATTTGCAATGAGTGTCCCTCCAAGAAAAGACCATCAGCAGGAACTTGATCACCAATTTTAAGAAAGACTACATCTCCAACCACAATATCGAAAATTGAGATCTCCGTCCGTCGACCATTTCTCATAACTTCAACCTTTATATTACTGCTTATCTTCGACAAGTTATGAAACTGTCTTTCCTGCCTGAGATTACTTAGAGCAGAAACCACAATGACAATAAAAACCGCGAGAAAAATACTTCCACCTTCGTACCAACCTTCTTTAGCGCCATGTTCCTTTATTCCGAAACCAAGAGACAATGCAGCACAGACAAGTAATATAAGGATGGTTGTATCCTTAAAAGCGTCAACGACGAAAAACAACAGCCCTTTAGGGGGCTTCCTGTGATAAGTATTCGAGCCAAATGTTTTCTGCCTTTCGGAAATATTGCCTTCATCTCCACTTATCCCATTTCCTCTGTTGGTATCAAGAGTCTTTATAACACCTTCAATGCCATGAAACTGACTTTTGAAAACTTCAAGGTTTTTATCTCTAACCATTTCAGCTAGCTTTGTCTGATCAGTACCGCAACTTTCCTTAATACCGCGCTTTTCT